>BMAV01018384.1:0-41235 GCA_019973955.1 Trichonephila inaurata madagascariensis
CTTTTTATTCCCCCTAGTGGCATATTATGAACAGTTATTACAAAGTTCATCAATCTACTTAGTACATCACCGAAAGATGATATCACTTTTTATTACGGCACCCTATAGGCGGATACCAATCGCCGCAGGTAATTTCGACGCTCATTTTCCTCCCTAGAGGGAGGCACCTGACTCTGACGATGCGAACCTGTACTAGGATATTAATTTTGCCTAGAGAACCCCCTAGGGATTTTTTTCATGCCGTATAATCATACGACATGGCCGCTGTCGATTTTCTGCATCATGAAAGTCCATCGACTTGGGCCGGGGTCGAACCGGCAACCTTGGGTACAGAAGACCAGCGACAAACCAATCACACCACCCAGCCGACGCAACCAAAAAGCTAAACGTTTTAAAAATATAATAACGAATTTGTGATTTCAATGCATATTATGTAGCTTTCTGGCTATTTATATTATGTAACTTTAACTATGTAACTCTTTTTCCCCCATCCCTAAAGCCTGGGGTCAAGTGTCCCCCCTTCAAGAGATTGTGACTCCAAATCCGTCCTTACAATAAAGTAGTTGCCAAGACACAAAACACCAGGAACTTTCTACATGCGCAAATAGTTTTAACAAAAGATATTATTGGACTAACTCTCCCTACTCACGCAAGAATTACGCGATCAACTAATACTTAACCAAAAATTTCTTATCTGAATGACTGGCAGATGGCCATGGTAGCTTAGTGGTCAAAATAACGGACTAGTGGCCGGCGTGTCATAAGTTCGAGCCTAGTACCACTGAAAAACCGCCGTGTAGGGGATCGATGCACGTTAAATCTGTCGAGAACTCAACCGTCCTCCCGTTGGTGTGGAATTTAGGAGAGGGGGTGATACAGCCCATGTGTGTGGTCTTCGTCACTTGACCAAGGTTCAAAATACGAGGCTCGTCGCCAAAACCCCTCGAGTAGCTAAACAGTGCGACGCTTATATTGATTTACTCATTCATTTTCAAATATATTTACAACATAATGAATCTTCAGTGGAAAGTATATAACTAATAAAATAGCACGCCTTTTTTTTTAGCTTAGTTATAAATAATTTTTCTAATGCAAAAGTACAAGATGTAAGAATATTTGTTTTATTCTGAATTACTTCAAACATTATTCGAAACAGAAAAGAGGTTTCAATGCCATTGAGGGAAGTTAGAAGTGAAATAAGAATATCTTGTTTGAAATATTGAATCGTGATAGCCAGTGGCTCGAAACTCGTAACCGGTATTATTCATGTTGAGTCGAAGGCCGCAGTAGCCTAGTGTTGATGGACAATAACTCTTGGCCGGCATGTCGTGGGTTCTAGTCCTGGTGCCACTGAAGATGTACCATGTAGAGAGGCTTGATGTACGATGAATCTATCTAGCTACAAGTCTTCCCATTGGCGTGGTGCAGAAGTTAAGAGAATGGGATGCCAGCTCAAATTTCGTTTTCGTCACTTGATCGAGGCTCAAAATGACTAGATACGTCACGAACAGCTTGAGAATGTGACGTCAGTATATGGCTTTCACTTTTGTACAATCGTGGGTTCAAGCTCTGATGTCACTAAAAACCAGTCACGTAGAAGAGCAGGTACACTTTGAATCAGTCGAGACTCAAAGTCCTCACGTGGACAAGTAATGTGAAAGTATGGAGCGTAGAATGTCAGGTGACGTCCTCCTCACTTGACCGTGATTCGAGGTCCCTCGTCGGGGACTGCGGTAGCCCAGTGATCAAGGTATCGGATTATGACAGGTATGTCATGAGTTCGAGCCCAGTACCACTAGAGACCCTCCGTGTAGGGGAGCGATGCACGTTAAATCTGTCGAGAGCTCAAACGTAATCCCATTGATGTGGTGTGGTAGTTAAGAAAGGAGTGCCAGCTCAGGTGTTGTCCACGTCACTCGACTATGGTTCAAAATGACGAGGTCCGTCGCCCTAAGCTCTCGTGGGGCTGAACAGTGCGACGTTAATGGTCATTCAACTCACTGAGGTGCATCGTCAATAGCCATTGTATAGCGTCTAAACGCGAGGATAAAAAAGAATCATTTTCATTGAATTTTTGAACTAGAGACTAATCTAATCCCCTTATTGCTCCCTATCCCATAAAAACTGTAATTCAAATTCTTCCTTCGGGGTATCATTTTCCAAGAGCATTCAGAACAGCAGCGGACAGTCATCGAGATACAATCACTCAACTCCAATGCTAAAGAAAAAGCGAATTGAAAACACAGAGCGTACCACTGAACCCTTTCCAAAGTCTTCCCTCCAATTTGACAGCGTTTTTCCCCATCGAAAAGCACTCCCTAAATGAAGTGAGTTTCCTCTTGCGGTCCCCAGACAGAGAGTAAAAGCACCCAACAGAAATTACCTTCTCCTAAAGCCCCCATCCAGCCTTGGCAGCACAAAAAGGGGGTGGAGGATATTATCCTAATTGAAACACCCTCGGTTACAGGAGAACTTGGCTGTCAACTTCAGAGTCAAAACAATGTCAACGGGGCCCGGGCCCGCTTAAAATTCAGGCTGCGTGTTCGAAACACTATCGTTCGCGACGTGAGGTGGTTGGACGATGCTCTATTCCTTCGGTAAAGTCATTTCGTGTAAAGCTTTTTTGAATAACTTTCCTCGCCTTCTTCTCCCTGGTTTGTGTCCAGAGCCAGTTGGTGGAGGTGATTGATAAAACCGTGCAGAGCGCTTTCTGGAGGGCTTGCCAGTCACAGCTCGGGAGAGAGGTCGTTTTTTATTTTATTTTTACTCATTACGTGATTTATTCTGTAGAGAAGGGAACATAACATTTGATTTTTACCAGGAACATGTACTTGATGAAACACATTTTTAGCGGGTTGTCTCAGAGGCCACGATAGTCTAGTGGTCATAGTCACAGACTCGTGGCCAGAGTCTCATGACTTCAAGCCTAGTGCCACTGAAGATACACCGTGTAGAGGAGGCCGATGCATGTTAAACTGTCGAGGCTCAAAGTTCTTCGATGGTTTGGAAATTCGAAGAGGGTGTGCCAGCTCAGGTGTAGTCCTTATCAACTGACGAGACAATGAAACCTAATTTCCTTCTCAAGGTAGGCCTCTTTTTTCTCAGAACAGGCCACCCATCCTTCCACCACAAAAAACACTTCCGGAAGGCTTTTTTTGGAATGGTGTTCACCGTCGCATTCTGCATTATCTCGTGACGCGGTAGCCTAGTGGTCAAGGTAATGGATCGGGGTTGGCTTGTCACGAGTTCGAGTCTAGAACTGCTGATGACCCGACGTGTAGGGAGGCGATACACGTTAAATCTGTCGAAGGTCAAACGTCCTCCCGTTGAAGTGGTGTTGTAGTTAAGAGAGTGGGTGCCAGCTCAGATGTCGTCTTCGTCACTTGACCATGGTTCAAAATAACGAGGTCCGTCACTAAAAATGTTCGAGTAGCTGAACAGTGCGACATTAATATTCACTCACTCGCTCGCCAAGACTAAGTTTTTTTGTTCTGCCGACAGCAGCTTGGGCTCAAATTTTGTAGTTACTCTGCGCAGGTTCAAGTAATCGCGAAAAGTTAAAGTTTTGAACCTTCTGCTCATCCCTAACTGTTCAGAAATCTCTCGAACGACAATTTCTGTTTTTAGGAGTAGGTTTTTCACCCTCTCAACGGCTGCATCCTGATCGATTTGTGGCCTCTTAGAAAAATGTTTACTCCCCACCATTGTGCTATTTTTTATTTGCGTCAACTACCTCTTTATTTGTGTTACCCATGTAGAACCATCTCCAAACACTTGCTGAATCTTTTGTATTGTTTTGCTTAGAGCAGCGTTTCTCAAACTGTGGGGCACGTGATAACCCTAAGTGGGGTGGAGGGGGGCGAGTATATCGAAAAGTCGAAAATAAAAGATTTAAAAATATTATTAATTTACTGAAAGAAAGCAAAACAAAATACATTCTGACTTAATAAAAATAAATTACAAATTTATGCAGATACAAAACACATATAAATATATCAGTATAGCGCAAGGGGTATTTGGTAATTAATTTAATAGTACTAAGTTACGAAAAAGTTTAAAAATTACCAGAGATCCCATGCGCTTGTCACTTATAAAATTTCATAAAACATAGAATACTTATCTTGATAATGAGTAGGGTTTATAATTAAAGTCGGATTATTAGCTTTACGTCAAAGTACATTATTACTGAATTCAATACACTGCATGGAGGAGGCCGCGATGAAAATTAGGGTTGAAAATTGGGTCGCAAAAATTGAAAGTTTGAGAAGCACTGACTTGGAGAATCACCAAGTTTGAGACGAAATTTTTCATAGAAATCCAAACTGTATCGAATTATTACAATAGAGCCTCACTCGGTGGACAAGAGGAAGCATTTGGCACTCTTATAAAAAATATTAAGCATGTTTTTGAAAGGTTCATCTTCCATTGAGTAAAACCGTGCTAGCCTAGTGGTCATAGTCATGAATTCCTGGCCGGAGGGTCATGAGTTCGAACCCAGTGCCATTGAAAACTGTCGGGGAAAAAGGGTTGATGCACTTTAAAACTTTTCCCCTTGGTGTGGAATAAAAGCTTTGGTTGCCAGCTCAGGTGTCATCCTCGTCACTGATCAATGTTCAAAAGGACGAAGAACGTCCTCGTGCAACTCTCACTTCCCTGCGCACTCTGAAGATTCGATGTCGAATACTTTTTATGGAAAAATGTTCCGTATTTTTTAAAGTTTGCTTTTTTAGTAAACGCATGTTTCCATCCTGATAAAATTATTCATTTGCTACTCGTGATATAGTTTTGAAATGACGTCAGTGAAACAATAGAATGGGAATATTTCAAGAAAAGGACAGAAGTGTTATAAAGAACAGGATGCACAAACATACACACTTTTTTACATAAAACTCTATGCACTTTCATACACAAGTAATATTTAAAAAATAATAATAAGTCAATTCCTACTTAGATCAACAAACAAAAATTTTATTTTAGTTACTTTTTATTAAATAATTACAATATAAATATTTAAATACACATGGCAGAATCACACTATTAAGTGACAAAATAGAAAGCGATTCTCCAATTTCCTTTCTATGTAGGATGTTAGACAATTATTTTTGTTTGTTACTATTTATTCATTCATTAAATTTAATGAAGGAATTAATATATGAAAAAATTCTTTTAAAATCAAGTGTCTTCCACTGCAAGTTTAAAAAAAAATGTATTTGAACTTTAGTGGAGGTGAATAAAAAGCATCTTAATAACGACTGCAAATTTGAACAAGATATATATAAATAAATATATATAGGGAGAATGTAAAATAATAGTGGGAATCGTGTGTGTGAAAAATATATACTTTTGGGTAAAGTTTAAGAACATTTTTAGAAGTTAAAAAAATATCATTTCATTTCACACAGCTCTTAACTAAATCAGCTTATTTTTCTTTCAAACCCCTCGAAGTGATTCTTGTAGTTAGAAATAATTTTTTCTCAGATATTGAAAAAGGCACTCTGTGAAGGTTTCTAAATAATAAATTGCTGTCGGAGAAGTATTCAACAGCCTCCTTCTTCTGATCTGGATTGTTATTCTTGGAAGAAACAGGATAAAAACTCAATGGTTCGAAGAAATACGAAGGAAAAAGTGATCCCGGTTTGCGTGTTAATGATTTTCAAAAGGGAGTGGAATAAATTTAATTCAAAATCAAACGAAGCATTGCTTAGCTATGTTTATGAATAATTCAAAAAAAATTATTATTTTTTTACTTAAGGTAACTAAGTACCAAAAGTACCATCTGAACCTTGATTTTAAAAAAGTGTATAGGATATTATTTTTTTTTGAATATTAAAGGTCACTTGAATAAGAATATACATATAAAACTGTTTTACGAATAACAAGAAAATATTATCTAAAGGCAATTTTGGGGCAAAAAATGAAGAAAGACCTATTTTCACAAAACATTCTTCTTTTACAAAAAATACTTTTATAGTGATAATATTTTGCCTATACTCAGCTAGAACTTCTATACAGAACCCGGTCTAGGATTTTTAAAACACTAGATTAATTCATATTTTAATATATCAGAGTAGAGAGAAATTTTAAAAAAACACCGGTTATTATTTCAATTATTCGTAACTCTGAAAATAATGAGAACTTTTCGAAATTCCTAATTCGCAGCCTCTGTAGAGAAGTTCTAGCTATATAGGAGCAAATATTATTATAGGAGAAATTTCCGTAAAAGGAGAATGTTTTGGAAATATATCACTCTTTATTTCTTGCCAAAAAGTTTCCTCTAAATATAATATTTTCTAGTAATAATATTCTGAATTTAATTTTATATGTATGTTCTAATTCAACTAACACTAATTTATTTACACACTTCTTCAAAATCATGTTTCTTTACGCAGTCAGTCACCATAAATTTCGAATTTAATATCTTATAAGGGAAATAATTCATACAATTTACTATTCTTAACAAACTTTCAATGTTATTTAAAATTATACTTTGTTTCAATGGCAAAATGCCACCTTTTTATTCCTTGAAGTGAAAATATGACTATTAACTTAAAACTGTTTCAATTTCTACATTCTTGTATATTGTGGCCTTAATGATAAAAAAAAAGATTATATTCTCCAGAAGAAGGGGGAAGTTGGCAACAAAAAGCAACAAACGTTAATTTCTTTCCAGAACCTTACTTCCCCTTTCATTTCTAAAAACTGAGGGAAAAGATCTTTTTTAAAGTCTTAATAAACTGTTCCATACACGAGAAAACGGCGTTGCCATTCCCGTCTCGCTAAAATAAAAAGGAAAAGGACACAACATCGTAATTCCAGAACATTTCCCAAAAGAAAACAAGAAGCCAACGATCAAACACGCTTCTGAAAATAAAAAAGACAAATAAGACTCAGGAGAAGAAGAAGAAGAAGAAGATAAAAAGAGAGAGAGGACAAAAAAAAAGTGAAAGGAAATATTCACCTAGTAAAACACAACTGGTGAAAGCAGAAGCTCGAACAGAGAGCAAATGCTTTTATCGTCTCACAGTCAGTGAAACGTGCTCTGCCTTCTGGAACACCCAATCCGACGGCTCTTCCAGCAGTCCATGTTACGGCAGCACGGGGATGTACTCGTCAAGTACCTCCGTGTTTAAATAATGTCTAGTTCTCTTTTCGCCTTTTTCGCAACAAATTGGCTAAATTACATTTTCCGCTGCCTGCTGCATCAGTTTTCACAGAGTATTACTTTGCTCCGTTCTGGAGGAAGGTGGAAATGAGAACTCATTTCGCATTCGAGGAATTTTAACATGGCCTCCTGTCAGGATGTGGAATTTCGGAAAGGACGGTTGTGTTTTAAACGCTTCTTTTATACCCCGAGTTCATGCATAGGAAATGAAGAGGCTATTATCCTATTGGAGGAAAATCTGTACTCGCTTGTTTTCGCGGACAGGGAAAAATTTGGGAGAAAGTCTCCTTATTTTATTTTATCGGAAGAAATTTTGGGATATGGGGATCGGTTGAACATTGCGTTGTTTTTTGAAATTTAAGAGTGAAAATTGAACAGAAGTGAATAGAATCGTGGAGTGAGGGGGTTAACATCACTACAGGGTGGTCCCAAATTCATGGTACAAACTTTAGCGGTAGATACAAGACAGTGCGTGCTTGCGCGTGTGACAATCATTTATGGTATAAGAATATATGGGCGCAAGTGACACTGTGGGGCGCAAACAGGGGGAAACAAAATAAAATTATCGGTTGGTTGAGTTCCCGGCAGGGGGCAGTAGATGTCTAGCCATCGTTCAACATGCTGTATTTCAGCGCAGGCAATCGAAAATTCACCTGCGTATCAACAATGATTCTGTGCGAACGACTTTTTATAATTACTACCCACGCGACTTAATTAGAAATGTTATCTTATTTTTTCTGGAATAGGTGTTACAAGAACTACTGTAGAATGTTTCGATCGCCATTCTTAACCGCATGGGTTTTCAGTATGATGGGGCGCTAGCCCACTTCAGCATTGATGTGCGCACTTACCTGAATGCCACGTTTTGGGTGCGATGGATTAGGCGTGGTGACCCGTTCCTTGGCCACCCCTATTTATCTAACCTCGATTATTTTTTATCGGGATATCTAAAGAATCTTGTTTATGTGACTCAAAGGAGGATCTCATTGCTCGAATCTCCGAAGCTGCTGCACGTGCGCGCGAAATGCCTGGCATCTTTGCTCCAACAACGCTGCCTCGTTGCTGGTGGACGCCATTTTGAACGGATATTGTCAACGACGCGTTCAATAAACACATCCTTTCCTTTTATCGCTTATTTCTCACCGCGTCACTTGCGGCTATACAATAAATGATTGTTACAATATCCTTAAAGTTTGTCGGGATCACCTTGTATGAACGCGAAGCTACTAGCGATGAACTTCATAATTTTGATCCTCGGTCAATGGATGTGGACGACACCCTATATAATCGTGTCATAAACATTTCATCATGTATAAGAATTAATCCCATATTTAGAAGGTAACTGTCAAAATACTGTGTATTTTCTTTCGTAAAAAATACGTAGAATTTGAGTTTTTTCAACACCTCTCTTTTGTTTTAGATGAGTGTTGTTTAAATTTTAATCAATAATGACACACATTAAGAAACATTGCGTTTTAACTAATTTGGACAGTATTATAGAGTAAAAATATTTTTTTTATAAATTTATTTCCTTTTTTATTATTTATTTATTTTGTTATTTTTGCAAGAAATCTGTTCTATGAAATAGGTAATCCTAACTACTATTACACAATTCAAGAGTTTTATGACATAGAAAACTCTTTACGTACTTGGATTTCGTATAAGTATTAATTCACCTCTCATAATTCCTATTTTTCATAACAATATTACAGAGTGATTCCAAATATAAGCCCATCCACATGTTGGCTGTGAGAGGGCGCTTTTCTTCAAACATTTACCCTAAATTCAAATCCCGTACACACGCCGAATTCCAGTCATTTTCAAACACGTTGCCATGAGGGGGGAAAGCTGTTAAACTAATATAACATTTTCAAACAAACTTACTATAAAGTAAAACACGATGGTTCTATTTCTGGTTACTATTTGAGGCTAAAACATTTTTTTTTTCGTCATTTGTTTTGTATACTATCTCAGTGTACATACTTTCTGTGCCATTTTTTGGTTTTTTTGGAAAAGGAGCGTAAGAGAAACTCGCTTACAGCATGTAATCGTTGACCTATATCTCATGTTGATGAATAAATAATTACCGAATGGGATAATCAAATGCATTCAGACATCCCAATGAATGAATGTAAATTTTATGAATTGTTCGGAATCTCGAACTCTCTTATACTAACTTTGAAGACAAGTGACTTTCTCTCTTAGAATAAAACTTCTATTCAGAACATTCAATAAACTAAAAGATTAAAACTACCTGCGCTTAACTCTAACGGAATATTTTTAAAAAACGTTTTCCTTAGACTATTTTTTTTTTCGAGATTTAGCGAATCCGTATAGAAACTGATACAATAGTATCAGGTAATCCACATTGAAAAATACGACATTCTTGCGAACTTTTCAATGTTTTAACCGTCAAACAAAAAGTATCTATCGCTTGAGTCCAAAAAGATTCAAACGGTGTAGAGTAGAAATATTTGTATCAAACGCGCTCGAGACAAATAGCATTAGAGAGCCTCTTTTCTCAAACCCCGTGACTTATAAACTTACAAACACAAAATGTTCCAAAACTTAAAAATTAAGGGGGTTGCCACATGAGGAGGACACAGGCAAAGAGACAATTCTTTTAAAAAAGTCCATCCACTCTTTATTATAATAGATTGGTCTTTGCGTTAATTTTTAGTGTCCTTAAAACCATTTAAAAGGCATGTCAATGTTATTAAATGAGCCAACTACGATGTTAATTGAGAAAGAGGTTAAGAATATTATTTTTCGACCTGTTTTGATATCAATAGAATTATCTGATATTTAAATGAAAACTGATTGTGTTGAGAAAATATTACAGGTGATACAGAAAAACCTGATTTTATAAGCAGTGAAAATAAACAAAATGTATAAATAGCACACACCTGATGTAATTATATTAATCATTTTATTGATTGAATTAAGCAGATTTTTCCGAGATTAACCAGGGATTGCGGTAGTCTAATGGTTATGGTCACGGATTCATTGGCGGTATGTCATGAGTTCAAGCCCTGCTGCTACTGAACATCCACCGCGTAGAGGGACTAATGCACGTTAAATCTGTCGAGGCTAAAAGTTCTTCCTTTGGTGTGGTGGGGTAGTTTGGAGAGGGGTGCCCTCCCAGGTGTCGTCCTCTCTCTCGCCGGTTTACAAAACGTTCGCAATGCCCTGAATCTTTGGAGTGGGGTTTAAAATCCAACTCACACACTATCTTCTCACTTTTGAAACATGAAGTCAAAGGACAAGATTTTCCCTTTTCTTCACAAATCCGCTTCTTCGTGAGGCTCTTAAGTATGACTAATAAAATAATCACAAACCCTTCCGTACAGACAAAACAGAAATAACTTTTTTAAACGGATAGTATCTATGTCCGAGAATTCACAATAAAATATCGTTGTCTTTTTCTTCTTTTTTTTAAAGTAAAATCCATGCATCCCAATTTTTCCCAAACCCGCGCCTTGAAACGAATTCCTGGCGGACCGGAATAAATAATTTTTTTCGGGTTTCGATCTGGGCTGCAGTTACAGGGGGTTCACGACAGCCCTACCCCCTAGGTATCTCACTAATAGAATATGTACCGGGGCACCCCCCGTCTTTGTTTTCCCCCTTTTTTCCCGCGCGCTTTGCTTAAATATGCAAGTTTCCCGGTTGCTAGGGTGACAGATCGATGTTTGGCTGGGTGTCGATTTCAATGGTGTTATCAAATACAAAATGATTATTCTGAATAGGATAACATTACTTTGATACCCTTTGAATGCGATTCTGAATCTCACAAAAGCCATAACATTTCCACGATGGAAGAAAACGCCTTTTGAATAATAGATTTTGAGTACGTTGAAAATTTATTTCTCTCGGCAGTGTGTATAATTTTTCATTTCTTTTTTGCACCCAAAGTGGGGGGCCGGGGTGGTATAGGTATCGGGTGTGGCTGCTTTTCAGAGTTTGAGCCCAGTACCACTAAAGACCCGCCGTGGGGGGGGATGCAAGAAACGTCGAGATATCAAAAAGTCCTCCCCTTTGGGTGTGGTAGGGGGAGGGGGTGCCAGTCGGTGTCTCCACCACGACCATGGTTAAAAGACGTGGGCCGTCAAAAATCCTCGTGTAGCGAACGTAAAAATTTAAAATTCACTCACCATTCTTGCCCCCAAAACATTTAAATGTCATCTTTTTGACCGCCCTTTTTTAAGAACAAAGGAAAAAAGGTTCAAAATTTTTGAATCACGATCAAGCGAAGGGGACGATATCTATTCCAAACTATCACAACCTTAGGAAGGACTCCACTGATCCGTCCCTCTATACGTCGGAGGTTGCACAGTAATGTTAGTGAACTCGTAGCCGCCATTGTCGAATCCTGGTGTCGCTCGACACCCACTGTCTAGAGCAGGGGAGGCCAAACTTTCTGGATACTGTATCACTATCTGTGTGTGTGTGATTAAAAAAAACTTTCAACTTTTCCAACAAAAATATGAAAAGGTGAAAAATTGTTACTTAGTCTTATGATGGGATTTTTACGTAAATAGCACATTTTTTAGGCAAATCTATGATCCCTTCCTTGTAATCTTAAATTTAAATTATTTATATAAATGTCCCCTAATATCGGTGATGAAAACTAAATCCCATTGCCAATCTTCATTCTTGAGTAACAAGCACTCTCTGGACGCGCGCGTTTCGTTGTTTTCTTCGAGATATTTTAAAACAAGCTCCCTCAAATTCCAAAACCTCGGGAATGCACTTACTTTGGAAAACCCGCGAAAAACAAAAAAGAAAGTACTCTTATGTTTTTATATAAGTATTTTTAAAATAAATTATGAGGAGGAGGTTTTTTGTCTCTAAAAAAACCATACACACTTCAATAAAACTGCAATATATATAATTATTATTATTATTACTTTTCTTGGGGCCACTTTACAACTCAACACCACACTGTGGGTGCGTGCCTCATTACCCCCCCTGGTCAGAGGCTGAGCTGATGCACGTTAAGTATGACAAACACTAAAATACTCCTTAATGATATTGTAGCCTAGTGATCATGGGCCCGACTCCGGCTGGCTCAATGAGTTCAAGCCCTGGTACAAATGAAGAACTATGAGACATAGCCATCCGGATGACCACCCCGGGTTCCGCGTAAGCAGAGGTGTGGGATTATAAAAATGATGAGCAAAATTCCTTAATACAACTTTTATTAAGAGTAACTTATAATACTTAAATTCTTTTTTGACAATTTTTAAATTTAAAAAGTGGGGTCAAGCCCAATTTAAATCACGTATTTAAGTCAGATCACGCAACTAGATCCTCATCTCAATTTTCTAAATAATCCTGTTTATCTAATTACTTATATCTAATATTACCTTTTTTCCCGTTTCTGGGCCCTTGACCTAAATAAATCATAACTTTATCTATGAAATTCTTTATCCCCTGCACTAATTTTTTGACTGCTTATTCTTTTGGGGCAAGATTTCACACTAAGCTTTGTCACGCTTTTTCAGAATGATTCCACACTACAACCTCTGAGCCGCTACGCTTTTTATGCTATCTATGCTATATCTAGGTTTCCCGCTATCCATATTTTTATCTCATTTACATATTCGATCCGTTTCTCTTCTTGGTATTGGGTTGGAAAAGGGTTTTTCCATTAATCTGGCCGTCAAAAAACATAGGGGTTATGTTAATCAGAAAGACGCGAGACCCCAACCCCCCCCAGAAGAAAAAAGTTTTATTTTAAAGGGGTTTTCAATGCCCTTAATAAATTACGTGTCAAATTTATTTCTAAATTTCTTGCTTTCTGGTTTTTTTAAATTTTTTAAACTTAAAACTTCATTTTAACTTTTATAATTTCAATATCTATCTTGACTTTAATTTTCATTGAAATTTTAATCTTAAATTTTAACTTTTATAATTTCCAAAATTTATCTTGACTTTAATTTTCATTACTCATCTTAAAATTTTTTTAATATTCAATTTAATTTTAAACTCGTGACAATAAATTTTACCCCAATAACTAGGCCAACATTAATAATTACTGTTTGATTGTGCCTACTCTCACTTACAATTCGTTACTTAAAATATTTATACACTTAAAAACTATCACTCTGGGTGCGCAGACCCAATCTAACACTGCATATGGAGCTGGTACATCTGCTCCCTTTCTTAACAGCCTGGAAACACGTTGAAGTTATACTTTTCAAGATTTTCAGGGTCAGTCTCCCTGAAATGAAACTATTTGAGTATCTATTTCCATAATATTAATCAATATATTATTTATATATCACAATAAATTTTTATCTCCATCCCTACATCTGGTTTCAACAAAACTCCCAATGAGCCGCGCAGCGCCGTTATTATTATTGTTAGTGCCTTGACTACGCCGCGTTTCCCTGAACCAGATGCCTCATAATACGTAACAATACAACAACATATATATATACACATATTATACAATTACAAACATTTTTCAATAAACCATTATAACAAATAACCAAAGGAATTTTCGCATCTCACGAAGTCATACATCGAAGTAAACAAATGTGTGAATACAAATGTTTTCTTCAGAAAAAATTTTTAACAAGTCAAAAGTTCCAATATTAAATGAACACTCATTGTAGTGTTTGACTTGGCTTATAACTTTTAAGCACCGCCCGAGACTTCCTTCTTTGCAATAATTCTTCCGACCACTTGTTGGAAGATCATAAAAAAATGAAACAATACAACCTGATTTTTATATTCGGTCTCCCACGTTCACGTTCAACGATGAGGTGTCATCACTCTTCATTCCTTGTTTGTACTGGAATTTCTTGTTGTAAGGCTTGTACTCTCCTTGTCGTCCTTTCCTTGCCTTCCCAATTTTGTTCTTGGCTGGTCGTGGTTCTTCTGTTCTCCGTCGTGGCCTTAGATTATAAGTCTTTTCAAATGGAACTTCAGTTGATTCTCTCCTGCTCTTTTTTCTATCTCTGGAAATAGTACTAGATGACATTTGTCTTTTATTATTATAATTATTATTCCCCTTTGCCCTTTCTTTGTGGTCCCCTTGTCCCGATATTGATCTTTTGATTCCCTTTTTTATTTTAAACCTTTTTTTTTTTATTTTCATTCCCTACTGAACTAGGTAGTGATCTGACCAGTGATTTGTTTTATGGGTCCTCTCTGTATTTTTGTTTTGATTTGATTGGTTACCAATCCCTTTTGCCTCTAACCTACGTTTCACCGCAGATTTTTTTTTTCCCATATTGTGACTCATTTTAACCGGTGCTTTTCCCGGCTAGTTTCCCCACTTGATCTTATACTTTTGGGATATGTTCCCAATTGACCTCGTCCCTTTTATGACGATATATTCTTATTTGATTCGTTAACGTTAATCTTTTTTCCCCATTTCCATATTACAATATTGTTAAAGTTCCCAACTTCTAGGACTCTATAAAAGGGCCCTCAAAATTTTTTTTTAAAATTTACAAAAACTTTGTTAGCAGCTGAACTTACAGGGTGTGTTTTTAATAAAACCCCAAACATTTACCTTTTTTTTTATGTCCTTTCTACGTCTATTATAATATTTTTCCCACCTTTCCCGTTTAATTTTCGTATAGTCTGTTCTTTAAAGCTTTTTTGTATATCTTAATTTTTGAATTTAGAGCTTTCCCCATATCATAACTAGTTTTGAAATGGTGTAATCAATTTTCGACCAAAAAAAACTCAGCCGGGGTTTTTCCGTTGTTTCATTCACCGCCGTACGAATAGCGTAAGCAAACTCACGTAAAATTGATCCCAAGTATCATGTTGATCATTAACGTAATTTGCAATCATTTGCACTATATCTCGATTAACTCTTTCAGTCCGATTTGCTTGTGGTCGATATGCAACAGTCTTCACATGCCTTATGCCTAATCTTTCACTTAAGTGCTCAAAAATCTCGGATATAAATTGGGGACCATTATCACTTATTAATTTTATTGAGCTCCATAACGCGATATAAAGTTATCAAAAAAAATATCCGCTATTATACGAGATGAGGCCTTTTTTAGAGGTATAATTTCAGCCCATTTGCTGAAATGATCGGTTATTACTAAAATATAGCGGTTACGTTTTTATTCTCGATATAGGATACGGGCCTAAAATCTAACGTCACTATCTCATTCGGATAATTCGATATAATTGGATTTAACCGACCAGCTGGAAAACGGTTTTTATAGTTATTAACTTGGCACATATGGCATGTAGAGACATATTGATCAATAAATTTTCATGTACGGAAATAACAAACGCCCGAATTTTATGATACGTTTTAAATCTGCCGACGTGTCCACTTATTGGCTTGTCATGAAATTCTCTCATTATTTCATTCCTTAAAGATTTTGGAATGTATACACGCATTTCACCTAATGACGTTGCGTGTTTCGCATAAAATAACAATCCTTCAATTAAAGGGAAATCGTGGGCCCAAACTCACATATCGTTGCATTAACCGAGTTATTTTCCCGGGTTTTCTAAATATCTATATATATGACCTAATTCTGGGTCATTTTTCTGTTCCTCTATTAATTGTTCCGCGAAGTAAGTACCAAATCTTTGATTACGGCACAATTAATTTTATCACCAATTATACTATTAATTTGGGATTCCTTGAAGAATGTCAGCCACTGCATTTTGAGTTCCCGGTCTATGTTCCCATTCTATATAATTCTGCTAACTTTTAGTGCCCATCTAATCATCCTACTCGATAAATTTTTGCCATGTGTTAGGCGTGTTAATGCGGCGTGATCTGTTATTACCTTAATTGGTAATACCTAAATATGTTCTAAATTTGTTCAATGCCCATACTACTGCTAGACATTCTCTTTCGGTTGTGTACTTCCTCTCTGCGTTGTTCAGTGTACGTGACGCAAATACGACTGGTCTGTTTTGTTGGTTTAGTACTGCTCCTAAACCAATCGAACTGGCATCTGTAAATAACTCGAATAGTTCCTGAAAGTTTGGTAATTTTAAAACTGGCGCTTTTGTTACCGCCCCCTTTGACCTCTTCGAATGCCTTTTTGTGCTTCATTGGACCAGACAAATTTTTAAATTTTCGTTTAAGATTATAAAGTGGCCCCACAAATATCCGCATAATTTTTAATAAATTTCGCGTACCACTGGGACATACCTAAAAACTTAGATACCTCTTTGAGTTACGGGTGGTTTCATCTTTGTATAGCTCTAACCTTTGTCTCATCCTTTTTAAATTTCCCTTCTTTACTAATAATTAATCCTAAATATTTCAATTCATCGCACCCGAATTTACATTTTTCCTTATTTAATGTCAATCCTGCATCCTTTAACAACAAAAAAAATTTCCCCTTAAATGTTCATGGTGAGTGAATGATGGAGACGCGATAATAACGTCATCCATGAAAACACTCAAAAATTTTCCCCTATCACCGGTTTTAGGATTATGTCAATTGCTTTTGAAAATTGGGAGCTGCTCCGATAAACCGAATGGCATCGCTTGAAAGCATAAGTGCCACTTTTACTACAAATGCGGTCTTAACTTTTCGCTGGGTTTACTGCCATTTGAAAATACCCCTTAGATCAAGAGAGGGCATTATTGTTGTATATGGTATGTTCGTTAATAAATCATCTATTAACGGTAAAGGGTATCGCGATACTGTGTGATCGAATTTAATTTTCTATAGTCTACTGCAAATCTATATGCTTCCGGATTATCCAGTGGTAACCCATTATTTTCGCATAATACAACAGGTGACGCGTATGGGGACTGAATTGGAAAAACCTTTTCCCTCTGTAACTTTTTTTGTATGTGAAAATCTATTATTGCTTGCTTAGTGCGATAATACTTATAAGGCCTTGAAGCTACTGGTGGGTTATCTCCGTGTCAATTTCATGGTATAAGACATGAGTAAGACCTGGTTTATCTGAAAATAACCCTTTAAAACTACTAAACAATTTTTGTAGTTTTTGTTTTCTACTTCCCCAATTTTGTTTTAGATAAATCTATCTCAACTTTTCCTCTTTAATTGGTTCAACCACCTTATTTATTTGAGAATCTGGGAAATTTTTAACGATTTTGATTAAAATCTAATACTATTCTTGACACTTATGAAATCTATACCCAGAATACATGGGTATTCTAAATCTTTCAAACATGAAATGACCAATTTCTTTCGAATTGTCTGATCTTAATTTTCAATTCTACAATCCCCTGTTTTTTGGGATTTCGCACCCTGTGCTGTTATTACCTGGGCTCAGATTTTTTATTTGTTTATAGAAAAATATTTTCTATATACTTCTTCCGATATAAAGATTTATCTGCTCCCGGGGTCCCATAGCGCTTTCAAAAATGTGTTTTTTAATAATATAGGTACGTGTGGAAGTTCTACAGGTGCTATACATATTGGAAAAGTCTAATTGTCTCTTTGTCAACACCTCTTGAGGTTGATCATTAACCTTTACAATATTTAATCGTCCCCTTTGCGTCCTATCACCTCGATTGAAATTATCACTGAACCCTTATTTCTACGGTCCCCCTATTAAATTTATCATTTCGCTCATTTCGAAATGAGTAACCCTGTTGCTGAATCTTTGATCATTATTATTAAACCTCTTCCTCTCGAACCCTCTATTATTTTGGACTATTCTCGTAAAACTCATTTCTGTTATTTGGTCTACTCCTTTTTTCCGAATTCCTCCAGTTTCTACCATTAGCTTCAAAATTAGGCATCCTATGCGCATTTTGACCTCGTCTTTCTACATTATGGTTCTGATAACCCCTTTGTAATTTGCATGAATATTTTCTTCAATTTGAGGACTTCTAAAAAATTGTATCGTATTTTGTGGATTTCGGACTTCACGTAGTCCTGTACCTGTGGTTCGAGTCGAACTAAAATATGATCCACTAGTCTGCTTGGGACATTCCTAATCCTAAACTTCTCTATTTTTTGTAATCTATATACAAAATCAGTCGCCTCCCGATTTCTTCCCTGTTGTGATGCATAAACTCCGACTGAGTTCTTTTTTTTTTTGATCGCGGGAAAAGCCTTCGCTAATTCAGCTTTGAGCTGCGCAAAATCCGTGGCTGTATTTTGCACCAACAACGAACCAAATATCGAATACCAATCTTGAGCCCTTCCTGAGATGACTTTTTTTAAATAAGCACATGACAGATTATGGGATTTCAAGTAACTGAATATTGTTATCGATCACTCGATAAACTCAAAACATTCTCCGACCCCGAAAAAATACATTTCGGTAGGGGAATATTTCCACCACATTACCTAACCCCGAAATTTAAAAACGTTCGGGGTTTTAGACATAACCATCCTGTGATGACCATGTCTTACCGGTTCCCCGGGAAACTAGAGGGGTGGGGTTATCAAAAATGAGACATAATTTTAATACAACTTTTATTAAAAAGGGAACATAATACTTAAATTCTAATTTTTGACAATTATTAATTAAAAATGAGAGTCAAGCCCCCTTTAAATCACGTATTTAAGCAGTTTAAAATGATCCTCTATCTCAATTATCCTAAATAATCCTGTTTATCTAATTACTTATATCTAATATTACCTTTTCCAGTTTCTGGTCCCTTGACCTAGAGAATATAATCTATAACTTTATCTATGAAGATTCTTGATCCGCAATGCAGCTAATTCTTGACTGCTTATTCTTGGTCCGCAGATTTCACTAAGCTTTGTCACGCTATTGATCAGAATGATTCCACACTACAACCTCTGAGCCTGCTACGCTTTATTATGCTATCTATGCTATATCTAGGTTTGCCGCGCTATCCTTTTATAGTATATCTCATTTACATATTCGATCCGTTTCTCTTCTTGGTATTGGGTTGGAAAGGTTTTGCCATTAATCGTGGCCGTCAAAGAACATAGGAGTTATGTTAATCAGAAAGACGCGAGAGACGTCACACTAGAAGCCACAGTAATCTATTGGTCAAGGTCGGGGACTCACGGCCGGCGTGTCATGAATTTACGCCTAGTGTCACTGAAGACCCGCCGTATAGAAAGGCTGATGCACGTTTAATCTGTCGGGGCTGGTGTGGTGTGGAAGTTAGGATAGGGGTGCTAGCTCAGGTGTCATCTTCGTCTCTTGATTTTGGTTCAAAATGAAGAAGCCCGTCGCCAAAAGCCCTCGTGTAGCTGAATAAGGCAGTGTTAATATTCACTCATTCACTACTGAGCTACCATGTACAAAGCTGGAGCACGTTAAATCTATTGAGGCTCAAAGTTTTTCAGTTAGTGTGATGTGATAGTTTGGATAAGGTTTGCCATCTCAAGTGTAGTCCTCCCCACTTGACCGAGTCTCAAAAAGACAAGGTCGTCCCAAATAGCCCTCGTGTGGCTTCAAAGGGTGACGTAAATAAACACTCACTCGCTCATCCGAAATTGAGGACTTAGAACTGACGTGGATTTACATGTGTAACAGCCTGTGGCGGTGTGATATGTATATAAACTCGTACTAAACATCACACGAAGACGATCGTTTTGGCGTGGTCAATAAATTACTCGCGTACGGAACGGAAGGTACCAGATCGAATCCTTCCTTCATTAGTCACCCTGACCATACAAAGGAACCGCACCCTTCGCGCGCAGCAGTCTTGGCGCCATCTATCCACCGCAAAAGCAACCAAGCCGTCAAACATTGACGCAAACAAGCCGTCTCACACAAATGACGCAACTCTAAAAGCCGTCACGCACGATGACGCAACTGCTCACATGCTTACCATGAATATGGTATCGTTCGTTCGCCTATTCACCGAATCACTCGCGTTCGGAATGGAAGGTACCCATATCGAATCCTCCTCCTTCAAGCCCTCCTACACTGCAGAGGTCGTGGTCAAATTTGCGAGCCCATAACCAGCAAAGTCGAAGCATGAGTTGGAGTCCTCGTGCCACTCGAGATCCACCGTCAAGAGGGGCTGATTCCCGTTTAATCTGACGAAACTCCCTCCCCTTGGGGGTAGGATTGTCTAAAGAATAGAGAACCAACACAGCTTAGGTGCCGTCTTCATCACTTGACGTGGCTTAATATTACGAGTTCCGTCGCCAATAGTCTCGTGTTTTAGAAGATAACGTTAGTAAATAATCAATCTATCAAAACAATATAGAAGCAGCCGTTTTGTGTCTCATAGTTCTCGAAAACGCTTAAATAATTTGACACTGGTGGGCTAATGATAGAAAAAACATTCTTTTAATTTGTTTTTATAAATGTTCTCTTCAATCTGTTGAAGAAAAAATTCTGTAGAAATCAAATGGGCAAAATCATAATCATTGTTTTTTTTCTTCAAAATCTAGATTTTATTAGTCTATTTGTATTTTGTAAACTACAAAATTTTTAAAGTTTGTCAAATATTTACAACATTTAAGAATCCAAAAGACAGGAATTTTCAGCATATGCTAAAAGCTATGAGATAATTAATGTATTGCATTAAACTTCTTTTGGGTTGGCAAAGACCTACAACTCGACGAGGCTTTAAATCGGCAAGTTCTCGGAAGTTCTAATATTCACCCATTTTACTTCTACAGCCGTCTGCAGTTTCCAAAATGTTGTTGTCCTCTCTGTCGTGTCCAATATACCATCCATGAGATCCATGGCAGCCGAGTGGTCAAGGTTTCGGATCGTGGCTGGCCTTGTCACTAGTTCGAGCCCAGTACCACTAAAGACCCGCAGTGTAGGGGAGCGGTGCACGTTAATTCTGTCGAGAGCTCAAACGTCCTTCCGTTGGTGTTGTAGTTAGGAAAGGGGGTGCCAGCTCAGGTGACGTCCACGTCACTTGACCATGATATAAAATTACGTGGTTTGTCGCTAAAAGCCCTCGTGTAGTTGAACAGTGCTACGTTAATATTTACTCAGTCATTCACTCCATGAGACCCATGTGTGTGATTATCTAAGTAAATAAAACATTATCTTGAATTGTCTAAAAGGTTTTTCAATCCAATCGCGATTTATTTTAGCATAATAGTATAATACAAATTGCATTTCTGAAAATTGCATCGTTCGGGTACAAGAATGGCCACAAATAGTTTCGAAATAGATGATGAATATACCATTTAAAGTTAATTGTTCGCTTAGTTTGACCAGAGGACCCAGCCCATGTTTAATAAAAATAGCCCCCACCATTGCGTTGTCACCAACAGCATGCAAAGTGTATTGTTAACAATGATCTATAACCTCGGGGGGGAGGTACGAATTGGAGTTGTGACTCATCTGACCAAGCAACGTTTTTCTAATCTTCTAGCGCCCCTCCGAGCCATTGCAGCTAATGGTGTGTCGCTACTAAAGGTCTTCTGATGCTCTATGCCATCAACTTTAATTTTCGAGGCACCGTCCTCACGAACACGTTTGTCTTATGTCTCTCATTTACTCAGTCGGTCACGGCGTTGTCCAGGGTGGGAAGATATTTTCTTACATTATACATTCTCGGCATTATGGGTCGAGCAAAGCTGAATTTCCTAATAATTTATTTAAAGGAAACGCCCTGAGTGTCTAACTCCAATTCACATCCAGCGTTCAGACTTATCGACCCCCATCGCACTGCCATAACCATGTCGGAAAACGTTTCTTATGAAATTATTATTTTTTATTACTTGAATGCAAATGAGACAACGCGTTGCCCATTCACATGTTTCCCACGTCCTCTGGACATTGCTATCCCGTGACATTCGGCACTTCGATGTCTAATTTGCTTAGCTTAAATTTTAATTTTGTTCTCATTGAAAACTTGATATTCTTAAGTTGTTCTCTTTAAGAAACTGAACGAAGTTTCACAAAACCGTAAAAGCTGTGCCGCGGAAACTCCTCCTGAGGTTGATTCCGAACGCAGCTTGGATGAAGAAGCCGTTGAATGAAACTCGAAAGAATTACAAGTAGGAATTATGAACTTTTATTCCTCCCCCACCAGCAATGAGTACATCATATGCATGCAAGACAAACTAAAGAATAAGAATCAATTTTGTGCTTATCTGAACAAGATGCAAACCCTCAGCCTTAACAATGCAAAGACCTGAGCCATTTTGAATTCCGAAAATTGATACAACATTGCGGCCTTGGAACGGATCAATGATCGCCCACAATCATATACATTCGTCTATCTCGCTGACTATTTATATGCAAGGTATCCTAATAAAATATATGCTCTCTTTAAATGTTTATGACAACCCCACCTTTTGTCTTTTTTCTTATTGTGAGGGCTTAAAATAATGGCTGAGATCAGACCAACCACAACTCTGAACAAAGAAAATTCTTTCTTAAGTCAGTGCTTCTCAAACTTTCAATACTGGCGCCCCCCTTTTCAATCACAATTTTTATCGCGCCCCCTTATACATTAATAAATTACTGAATGCAATAATAATGCACTTTGACGCTAAAGCTTCAATACAAGATCTTAATTATAAACCGTACAAATTAATAACATAAGTATTAAATTTTGTATATGTTACTTTTAAGCACAAAAAAAATAAATAAGTAATAGGATAATTATTATGTTATTTTTCCTTTCTCTATATATATAATTTTTAAATTGGAACATATTGCAAAATGTGGGGGCTGCTTAGAAGACAAAATATAGATATCAGCTAAATATAGAAAAAGAACTCAGAGGGCCAATTTCTAAAAACTTTGAAAAACTTTTGCTCTGCAAGAAAGCCCATAGGAAAGTCGTTTAATCCCTTATTAAACTTGCTCTTAATTCAGTATTAATAAGATATGTATTAAATTTTTTATATATGTTACTCTTAAGTAATATATATTTTAAGTAAATTATATATACATATATACTTCTAAGTAATAGGTTAATTATGTTATTTTTCTGTCTCTAATTTTTAAATTGAAACAGATTGAGAAATAATATTTAATTAAAGATTTATTTCCTTCAAGATCCATTTCTAAAATTACAAATGTCATTAAAAAATAGCCTTATCTATGTTGCTCTTTATCATATCCATTACATCTGGCACCCTCGCGAACGTACATGTGAGTCTAGGCAACCTAACAGACGTCTGCACAAAACATGTAAAATGTTGACCTCGTACAATTCTAGACAGTTCCGAATCGATTAGCTACTGAACTCTCTTGAATATACATTTATAATTCAGGGTTAATTGTAATTCACGGTTTAAGTATTACGGCAGTGGATTAAAACAAAATCATAGATATTTTTTTTAAATCGCAGCAGCATTCGACGATAAAAAAACATCAACAAGTACACAGACGGGGAAATTGACAGCAAGTTACGAATGGGTTAGGAATCAATTCAAAATATTTCAGAAGGCCTCAACTGCCAAAAAGGATCTTCATAGATTTCACATCCAGTGATGAAATTAAAGGGCAATTTTGTAATAAATCTTTTTTGAATTTTGGATAGAGGTAGATGCTGAATTTTCTAAGGAAAACAAAAGATTTCTTTATACTATTACCTTTTTTAACATCATACCTTTGTGAATCCGGATTTTCTGATGGCTACTTTGAAGACAAAATATAGATCTGAGCTAAATATCAAAAAATAACTCTGAGTGTCAATTTCTAATTTTTAGCCTTCCTTTAAAAACCCTTTTTGCTCTGCAAGACAAGCCCATGGAAGTCACTGATAATTATTAAACTTGTTATTATACTGGCTGAAGTACCCACTCTTAAACACGAGTTTATTTTTTAAAAATGATAATACATTATTCTTGATATAATAGCTTAATTGAAAGGAGAGTAAAACCAAGTGCATGACAATGTATAAAAAAATGTAAAATGATTTTTTGGGAAATGAATACTCATATTATAAACGGTTTTGAATGAACCGTAATTTTAGCCTCGCAGAATTGGCATTTAGAATAAATGTTAAGTAATAAAATAACAAAAATAAAATTCTAATGAATAACAATTGTGTTATTTTTTAATATTTAAAGCAGAAAACTTCAAAATGTTTTTAGCCGGGATCAGGTGGCACTCGATACTAAAGTTAATGGTCGCAGGGGTGATGAAACCCCTTCTTTTTTTATAATTATTTTCAATATACAAGATAAAAATCACAATTTCAGTGAATAATTTAACTAAGAGAAAATATACTTACCTATTTCTAGGATTTTTCTTTTTGTTTTTTCATAATTTGGAAAATACCCAATAAAACTTAACTAAATTTTTCCAAATGTGCGTGCCCTTTAATAAAGGACACAAATCACAGACACTTTTGCTAACATTACAAGAAAGTTATTTGCACAAGCAAAACTATCACATTTTGTTCACGTTATTGTAATTTTAATGTCCTTTTATGATCGACAAATATCCTGTTGAACTTTTTCTTGCTTGTGTCTATTTGACAGGGCGAAGTGCATTTTGCGGTACACTTATGGCTTCATATTTTCTTGATAAAGTTCTTAATGTAGCTATTGAAAATTTTCCTTTCGTTTCATGCTTATTGCTTTTCTCAAATTTACTTTCGCTAACATGATCAATATGCATTATTTCAGCATTGTTTGATCAGCTTCAATTACCTTTCAGAGAGATCACAGATGACCAATTTTTTTTTCTATATTCTGCTCATTTACATTTATAAACCATAATCAGTCGTACAACATCACAATTAAAACCACTAAGTTATTCATAGAGGAAAATGCAGCATGTTCAAGAAAATATTTTTGAAAAATAGTGGTCGTGCCGGGAACTCGGTCTAAACAGGTACCTTGAGATTCTAAAAAAACGTTTGCCACTCCCAAAAAAAGGAGATATGTTATCAATTCATTTTAGCTCCCATTAAGACTGTCATATTAGAGGATTCTCTGTCAAGGTCATTGGTAACAAATAAACAGTTTTCCCACACACACAGAATTAACGATTTTTGTATTATATGTTTCAGTATACTCATAAAAAATAAATCTTGGCCAATTAATCCTTCAAAGTGCTCAATATGCTTATCCATGTATCATAAAACTCTTTCACATTGTGAAAAAAGCGCAACAGGGGTATATAATTTAAACTTCCTAAAAAAGGGATGCAGATAACCATACAAGTAAGTTCGAAAGCCAGCAAAATTAATATTTTAGGTTAAAAGAAACGTAATAAAAAATTTTCATCGTAGGATTACACAAAGCAAACAAAATATTTTTTATTAGTTATAGGATCAAAGATAGTTAATGAGAGTTCAAGTAGAATCTTTTTTTTTGATGAACTTTTTCACCAGATGATATATAAATCACATCAATGTAAATCTGTTTTATTATATCAGAAAGTATTTTGTTTTTTTCATTCCAGTAAATTAATTTTGTTAACCTTTTATTTTCGATATGTTCGCGCCCCCAAGTTATCGCGCCCAGGGGGCCCCACAGTTTGAGAAACACTGTCTTAAGTGTTACTGAAAGACTGAAAATAGGAGTGAAGTAGAAAGATAAATTAAAAAAGAGTTTCAACGGGATACGCCAACCCAACTCACAATGACCCGTTTGCGAGATAAGTTTGAGGAAGCGAGAACTTTTAAGAATATCCAAAAGAACTTTTCCAATCATCCACCAGCCCTCACAAGAAAAAGATGCCAGTGAAAGGTTTCACAGTCGTCTAGAAAATCAGTTCGACAAGCGGCTTGTGAGATGGGGTTAAAAAGGGGCGTCCACCCATTTTGAAGCGAGCCCAATAAAAAGGTTTTTTTTTGGATTGTTATGCTTTCAAAAAGATGATCATCACCGAATTGGGGGTCGACAATCAGAACACTTTCGTGAAAGAGCTGGATTTTATAATTTGTTCACACCCATTTGACTTTTGAATCTTATCTGCATCATAATAGTTGGCAGTGTCGTTTAAAGAGTGCATACACCGAATTATTCGGTAGTGACGTTCACTTGTATTGAGGCATTGTTCTAGCGCAAAGTGCCAGTTCGAATGGATGGAAGAAAAGCCGAGTTACACCTCGCGGATAGGTTATTGTTACATCTAAAATATACGAAAGTATGAATTGACATCTTTTTAAAAACATCATGTTATTAAAAAGATGTGCATTATCTTAAGTGCATTAAAATACTGAGACAAAAATGGTTGTTTGAATTTCTCATTTATGTTAAAAGATGTATTTGTGTAAAATTTCACTCTAATTACCTTACTTTTGTAATTACTTAATAATGTATTTCGATGTTCTATTTTGCAGGTTCGCCGCCAAAATCATACTTTTCGCTCTCAACTACAAAAAGAAGATTGACAGGTAATTACAATTAAAATTCACAAATAAAATTCGTTTAAGAAAAACCATTCACTTGATATATAATCCTTATTTAAGCACTTGAACAGATTTATAGCGAGGATTATTTTAAATAACTAAACTAAACTCAGTGGCGCAACAGCCCATGAGGGCCAATGCCTACTATGCCTATACGTGACCTTAGGAGCTGGGATGCATGTACAGATATTTCGCTCAAGTAGTCAATCTTACGCAAAATCCCAGCGTTTAGTCCCCAAGCAAGCTTGGCACTCCTTTATTGACCCACTGAAGGAATGAAAGGCTGAGTTGACCAGTCCGAGGATAGAACCCCGAACCTGTGATGTGGTCCACTACTAATCGGTCCCTGGGCTTCATTTGAAATTACATTCCCCAAAATGTTTGCAATATTTTCAATTAAGATTAAAATTTCCATGCAGGCGAAATGTAAAATTTACCAATACACATAAAACACATCCACAGTACCTTGTGTCCTATTGTTGTAGCTATGAAATAAAATAATAGGTATAACGAAATATACACACCTTAATATTAACATATTGTATAATGTTATTCAGTGTTATTAAAGAAACATTCTACAAAAAACCAGAAAGGTAGTTTTCATAATTGTTTGACTCCATTAAGTGAGAATAAATATTACGTGTTGGGCTGTACCCATCGGGTATTTCGAGAAATGTTTAATTTTAGATTTTAAAAGTTTTTTGTAATGTTACACTTTGGAAGATAAATTTCATGATAACTTGCTTTTATATGAATGTGACATCTATTAACCCTTTCACGACGAAGGGAATCGTTTTCCCCTATTTTAAAATTGATCCTGATCGTATTTAGTTGTAAACTTATTTGCATTTTTCCTACAAAGTGTCAAAATAGAACGTATGTCGAACGCAATGACTTAAACAGAAACGTTTGGAAGGAAAAAGAGAACTGCCGAATGCATTCAGTGGATTGTGTCGTGTCGTGAGTGAAGAACCCAATGGTGTGTTGGGCTCCCCTTCACCAAGATTATACCTCGGCGCTTTCTCCCTTTCATGATTCTTTTGTGAACTTTAAGAAATATCTAGCAGTAGTTTCAGATTTCAAAGGAAAAATTCATACATTCCAGAGAAAAATTCATATTCTTATACTCTTTCGGATGCACATGTTTAAGTTTGAGGAAGTAGAAATTCCGTAGGATTCAATTAAATCTATTTTTCAATGACTTAAAGATGATTTTTGAAATAATTTGCGCTTATTTTTCAATGGCGCTTTGTGTTGATTATTCTGTATGACTTTTACATATTCAGAAGATGCCTTATGATTTAAATTATTCTGTAAAAACGTAATACTTTTTTGAATTATATATTTATCGTAAAATAAAAAGAGATTTTGGATTCTGATAATTTATTATAATACTTCAATCTAAAAAATAGTTGAAACATACTGTTTTTTTCAAAAAAAAAATTACATTATAAAATTTAGAATTTTCTGCTCGTTTATTATTATTGCAATTCAAAATGTCATATACTAAATTCTTTATTTTCATTATAAGTATAAATTTTATAAAATCGTGAGGATCTATTTAAATATGCATGAAAAAAGGCGAAAATCTTATCTTTAAAAGCTGCGAATATATTTTAATAAAAAAATTGCGCTATAACCAAATACATCTATGCCAGATTTCAAGGATACCCACAGTTAAACTTTCTTTTTGCCTTATTTAGTTTTTTGGCTAGTTTAAATTTTTACACACAGAATTCGTTTCCAGCGCGACTGCTTTTACATTAATAACCATTAACAAGTAATATAAAAAAATTTAAGTCAATTCCTACTTAGATCAACAAAGAAAAATTTTTTTTAGCTGTTTTTTATTATAAATAGTTACAATTAATTTAAATAGGTATATACATAGGACAGAACCACAACATTAAGTGGTCATTCATTTTTATGAATTATCATTAAGACATCGTATTGTCATCCAAAACAATCGTGTCTATAAAATTTCAGTTCAACTGAATGATTTAAAACGTGAGAAAAGAAATCTTTTAAGTTTTGACTCAAATCGCTAAAAATGAAACCAACGTGGTCTGTAATTCTTTAAATAATTCGTTTCAGTCACTTCATATTTTAATTAACTATAATTAAATTATCGTATTTTTACCCAAAACAATAATGTTTAGAAAAATTCAACTCAAATGAGCGCTTTAAAATGTGAGGGGAAAAAATCTTTTCAAGTTTTGACACAAGTCGCCAAAAATGCTGCCAATGTGGCTGTATTTGTAATTCTTTGAATAATTAGTTTTAATCCACTAATTTTTATTAATTATAATTAAATTATTGTATTGTCATCCAAAATAATCATGTATATAAATTGTCAGCTCAATGGAGTGCTTTAAAATGTATTTTATGAACGATTGAAAATTCCACCAAGATAAATAAATAAATATAGAGAGAGCGTGAGCTAATGATAGGAATTGAAAAATAAAACAATTATTGGATTGTACCTTGTTTAAAGTAATTGTATGTTCTTTTTAGTAACGAATTACCCCCGGACACGATCCCTTCGAGAGGAGGCAAGAGCACCCCCCTGTGCATGGACACCTACCACCACTTCTTTCCTGCCTACCGGAGACCGGGGGAACAAAAGGACGAACTGGTCATGTCCCACCAACAGGACGACAAGCACGCCTGGCATGTGGTCGTGGCCTGCAAGAATCAGGTGAGAATAACCTTTGATGTGACTTCCTCGTGCCACAGCGTTATAGAAAGAATAACCCAGATTCTAGAAACTAAGATGACCCGTAAATCCTATTGTTTGATGGTAAGAGTCTGTCGTTTAAACTCGCCAACCTGTTTCATATGGGGTCATTGGTTACCAATTAGAACGCCAACTCTAAGCGTGTATTGAAATTTGACGAACTTATAGGAATGACCCTCAATGGGTTTAATCTTATACGTTAATACTACATACTGTTTTGTGAACAGATGAAACGAGCGGTTTCGATTCCATCAGGTAAAATTTTAGTTTCTCCTTTTGATTTTTTGGGGTCCAAAAATTTTCACCAAATGGCGCCAAAGGAAATTCCTTGATTTTTTAAGGTTTCAAGGGGAAAAAATTGGAAAAAAGACTGGGTTTTAATGCCAAGAGGAAGAAAAACGTAGGAAATGTATGCTTTTATGTATTTAAGTAATAACCTTCCTGTCTCTGAAACAAACGCCTATTCTTTCCACATTTCAGACATTTATACCCCGATGCTATCACTTCTTTCATTGTAAGGTAGAAAAAATCTACTTGTCGCCTGTAGAGAGAAACAGAGAGGAGTACGAAACACGAAATTTTTTTTTTCAAAACAACGATTTGTTACGAGTACAAGGCAAAAGTTCTTTGTATTGCCACCGCGCTGCTAACGAAAAACGACCCTCTCTCAGAGCAACAACAAGCGGACTGCTCCTTTTAGCTGTTTCACCACAACCCTTTTTTCGTATTGGCGCACCTAGCAAAACTGAGCACGCCAACATCCCACCGGGCCTTTGAATATACATTTCAAAACAATAATGCACTTACATGAAGTTCATATACATGGTATCACACAGCTTATACAATAAGAGTTAAAATATAATCAATAATCAAAAGCAACGGTAAGAATAAAAAAAATCAATCACTGTAGATTGGACATAAGAGTTTACAATGAACTTTAGCTCATTTATATAAACAGAATCACTATTCGAGAATTCCCAATTATTTGGAAAGTCAATATTTGAAAAAAATCTGGTCCAGACCACCAAATGTTATTTCTAATCAGTTCACCAACAGACAGACCTCTTGATAGTGGATCAGCTTGGTTATCCTTCTAGTAAATATGATGCCATTCAAATCTGCTTGTGAGATATATTATCTGTATAACTCTTATAGCCAGGAAACATTTTTACGATGGAACCGGCACAATAGTAGAATCTCTATACAGGTGCACCGCATTGATATTCCTTTGTATTGTGCCTCTAGAACCTTATTTACAAGCTTCGACAAATAACACAGATCCCAAAAGTTCCAAACGCGGGAGTGTAACACATTTCACAGGTGCTACACTCGATTTGCTACATAATAAATTATCACTAAAATTGCTAAAACAGTCTTTGCATCGACCATAAACGCAAACTCCATATATTTGTTCTGATGAATCTGAAAATCCATGAATTACTTCTAGTGTATTATTTCTTGCAATGATGCAAAGTGGAATGTTCAAGTGCTCGATATTTTGTAAATTACGAATGAAGTTTTCAAATTCACCTTTTTCCTTTGTCAGGAACTATTGTATTTCAAGAAAGTCCTAGCAACCACAGTTTCTGTATGCCTTTACCATGACAGAACCAGCTAAACTCAAATGATTATACAGCTTAAAAATAAATGGTTCTTTTCATAAAGGTTGAGGGAACATCTAATGTGAAACGGAAACTGTCTTTTTTATAAGATTCCTAAACATTTATATTGCTTTCAATAATATATGATCATTTCAAACTACGTATTCTTGATCTTCAATACAAGCTTTAAATAGCTGATGAATATTAGGACACTATTTGTATAGGTGAAATCTACCAGCTTTCAGAGTATTCTTATTAGTTGTTGATAAATCTCAATTTCATTTTCTGACAATTGAAGAGTTCGGGTGACCAGAAATGGGGCACAGGTAGTTCCATACGTCCCTGTTGTCAAACGATATACTTTCATAGGAGAATCCGTAGAATAGGAGAATTTCCAAACAATTATCAACAAATCTTGATGCGAAGAATGCATCTTCAGTTCTCTGCGTATCTTTTTTACATCAGATGAAAATGCTGTGATGTATACACAAAAACTAAGAAGAGTACACCACAGCTCATTTGTAACAGTTCCATCTTTTAATAAAATATTCAACGATGTACCAATCGAAGTTTTGGAGGAATAGTTTAATATCATTCTTAATTTCGTGGTACTTTTATGAGACCTAAGTACAGCCTGATAAAAAATGTAGAATTAGGAAGAATATCTTCCTTAATTTTCTCTAAATGATCTAGGATTTCATACTTCACTAGATTCACCATACAATTTTTCGATATCTTGTCTTCTATTTAATCGAGCGGGAATTAAAGGGTTATTGAGACTTTTAACATCCAAATATTTGGATAAATCGAGTCGCAATTTCTTTTGCTATGGGCCTCTGGACAATATATCGACCACTGCTATTTCTAGTGCGTGTAGCATCAAAATGTTCTATACTATATTTCAATTCATCATCGATAAATGGTTTTTCTGACAAACCTTCAAACTTCCCAGAACTATCTTAAGGATCATCAATTTGAGTGTTTTCGGTAACTTCACATTTGCTAGTTTCAATAAGTTAAGAAAGAAGTATTTTTTTCTAGTAACTTGGAATTCTTGAATATCTTCATCTATTTTCTATAATATTAGCTCCGCATCTTTAAAATTAGCATCATTTTCAATTTCGAAATAGGTTTACTTTATGTCTTCAAAACTGTTTTTAATACCCAGCAAAAAATCCAATACGATACGAGGTTCTAATTTAGAGTTTACAATAGTTTCGACGAAAGTCAGTTGGGCTAAGTATACTGACCCTTTTTCAATTCACTGCTTTAATTCAGTGCTTCTCAAGTCGCCCAACCGATATAGTGGTTAGACAACTATACCGGTTGACCACCCCCAGGTGTCCTCCCTCAAAATTGGAGTGGAAACGAACCAAATCATACTGTCACCTGTATGGTGCTCAAAGCTACTGCTAACGACAGGCGTCACTTAGCCCTTTACCATGATGAATTTCGTGGGCCTCGATCTGGCCTTTGCCGATCAGGTGGCATCAGTAACAGCAGTGCTTCTCAAACTTTCAGTATTTACGACCCAATATTCAATCATAATTTTCATCGCACCCCCCTTCTATACAATTGCAATGTGTTGAATTCAATGCTATTATACTTTGACGCTAAGGCTACAATACGACTATAACTTCTTAAGTGCCTCCGGCGCATATAAACGTCTCACTCAGCCAAAGCATTAATTTTCCCGGACGTATATATACGTCTTTCCGAAGTACAATCTTTTATGTGCGCTGCCATTTATAAAATTATTCCGAAGTCTTTGGAATGCAGCAAAAAGGCTTTGACAGTGTTTGCGAAGGATTTACTTATTTCATAGGAGATTTGCTTACTTATTCCTTTTCTCCCCTCCCCCTCCAATACATTACATACGCGCCCCTACATGGAAAACGGAGGCATTGGGGAACGAATAGCGTAACTTTTAATCGGCACAGGAAACCTTACAAATTATCAAGATAAGCTTTAATTTTTTTTTGTATATAATTTTGTTTATGCCAAGCTCATGGGGTCAATGGTAATTATTAAACATTCTTAACTTAGTATTCCTAAATTAATTGTAAAATATAGTGTGCAATACTGATACATTTATAAGTGTATTATATCAGTGTAAACGTGTATTTATTTCTTATTATGTCAGAATGCATTTTGTTTGTTTCCTTTCAGTAAATTAATAATTTTTTTAAATAATCTTCTGTTTTCGATTTTTCAATATGCTTGCGCCCCCCTCGTAGGGGCGCGCCCCACAGTTTGAGAAACGCTGCTTTAATTGAAGACATATCCAAACACTGGCTCTAAATTATCCAAATACTCGAATATTCCAGCTCAGGCAGATCAAAAATATAGAGAGAAAGAGAGAAATTCAAATGAAACGAAATTCAAACTACAATCTGTTATGAATTCAAAGCAAAGTTTATTTGTAAGGGTGTATTAGTGAAACCGCGCTGCTAACGAAAAATGACCCTACCTCAGAACAACAAGCGGACTACCTCTTTAGGGTCTTTTGCCACAACCCTTTTGGCGTATTGGCACCGTTAGCAAAACAGAAAGCCAACATCACCTCCCTTTCAGCCATTTTTTCATATAAGTCATTCTAAAAAACTAGTGCCTGCCTAAATCAAACGCTTCAAGTCAATCAACCATTGGGCTAAAACTGACCGCTATCTGAAAAATGATTGAAGAAGTCGATCCAGGTAAGGTTGCCATTTTCTGCTGGTTTGCAGAGTTTCCACACACAAATTAGCTTGAAAACCCTCCAAAGTTTTGGTGACGCCAAATCAGGGGCTAAATTAGAATCCAACCTACAAAGGGATCGACAGATGCTTTTGTCTCTCCAGTTAACAAATTTTGTGTTTAGAGGAGGTGGAGACTTGCTGATTATCTCCATTTGGAAAGGCTGCGTTAGTCTGATATAGCCCCTTTGGAGTGACAGGAATATCAATATATAGCTTACTTCTGCCGGAATAATGGCGGCTACTGCACATGAGATGGGACTTGACTTGGTAAGTCTCATTTGGAGTAAAATGGCTAAGATAATGCTTATTTGTCCTCAGGTATCATCCCCATCAACACTTTTGAAATTTAAAAGTTTGTAACTTATCACTAATAGCCAATATGGGGGTCTTATGAAGTAAATTGAAAAGCAATTCTTGTGAAAGCTTATCAACTGAAATAGTATAATAAAGTATAGTTTTAAAAAATTAAAAAACACCCTTTTATAATTAATCGAACTAAGTTGTATCTTAATCTTTTAGTCGACAAATCTGGAAATGGAATCTGAAATTAGTCGCCAGATGCGAGATGGCATCTGAAAATGGGAAATCGTTAATCCTGATTAGAACAATAGAACAAAATTATGAAATTATTGTATTGACATCGGTCCTGGATAAGTGAGCAAAATTTCTAATTAATCTGACCTTTTAAAGTGGGTAAAAATTGAGTTCAAAGATTCCGTTACATACATGTGAAACTTATAAAAAGGTGTTATAAAAATAATGAATTAGTCACCAAATCTAGAAACGTTATAATGAATTAGTCTCCAAATCTCGTAAATCCTTAAAAGCCTTAATTATTAAAATCCTGATCAGGACAATGAAACAAAATTATGAAATTATTGTATTGTCATGGGTCCTTGACCAGTATGCGAAATTTCGAATTAGTCCGACCTTTAAAAGTGGGTAAAAATCGATTTCAAAAATTCCATTACATGCAAGTGAAACTTATAAAAAAGGTGTTAAAAAAAAGGAAAGGTAGTCTGATTGCGGATTTGGGTATTAACGGAGATGATGCAGTCCCCTTGGATGTAAAAAATGGCATGCCAACTCGGGTTTCGATCTCGTCACCTGACTATGGTTTGAATTTACAAGGCATATTGGCTAGTTTAGTAGTTAGTATACCGTGTGGATCACAGAAATAGTCTGAGGGAAAACATCTAATACATAAATAATAAACAAGATAAGTTATTTGAATAAGTATTATAGAAGTATATTTGTAATAATAGTCCAAGAAATGGATTTTACAGTATATAGTATGCAAAACCTTGGAAAATATAATATTCTGTGCAATACAGTAACGTGAAGGCTTAAGAAAATTTTTCAAACAAGTTAAGATCCATCAAAACACGCGAACTCGTTATGATCCCACAAACCTGACTCAATTCTTGAAAAATTATCAAATTTACTGTTAAAAGTTTATAGGGAAACAATACAGGATTATTCTTGATTCTCTCCAAGATTTCGAAGAAGCGCTATAGAAACAGAGCTTAGACGAATGCAGCAAAAAGAACATTTGAACGTGCTAATTTGATATCGGGGGTAGTAGCGCCAAGCTGTTGTGTATGTTCGCCAAGATGGGCGATAATATTACAATATGGTTAGCTTAATATTTATCGTCTGTCGATATAAATTGCCATGGGATAACGTATATAGAAACTAACTTTTGATTCGTTTTTCCCGCTATAAACCCTTTAATTTCAACGATATCAAAAAATTTAACCATTTTCAGTTTAATTTTTCTATGCCGTCTTCTGTTTAATTTTGGGCTATTTCGAATATGGATATTTCTAAAATGAGTGAGTACTAGAATATTTTTCTTAAAAGAATAAGTCGTTTGCTTTTAATTATCAACTATAAAAGTTTATTTTCGTTTAAAATGTTTTTTTGCGTTCTTTTGTTCGAGTACTCGTTGAAGGAACTTGCAGTGCAAGTTTATATTAAAACTTTCACTCTTTAGAATAATTGATATTCTAAATTAATTATTACATACATATGTAATTATTTTATTCATAATGAAAAAGTCATTATTACTATGTTGTGATCATCATATAAGATTCGTTATATTTATAATTGTTTCTTTTAGCATTTATTTATAAATACTATTACATATTTTGTTTTTTATTTATAATTAATATTGTTATTTATTTATAATAATTATTATTTAATTATAATTATTATCTTATTTATAATTATTATCTTATTTATTTATAATTATCTTATTTATTTATAATTATTATCTTATTTATTTATAATTATTTCTTTTGTTTATTTAAAGCTATTCTTATGTTTATTTATAGTTATGTATTACGAGTTCTCTTATGCATTATTTTTATTTTTTTACAATTCGACGGTTATTCTTTTTAATAATTACTATTTAATTATATTATGATTATTATTTCTAATAACCGTTATAAAATCGTACTATATGAATATTATATATAATTACGATAAAATAATATTATAAGATTATATATTATATGCTGCTTATAATACTATTATTAGTTCATGTTACTTTTTATTACATAATATTATTATTCATTATTCATTGACTGATCTAAGTTATTCTCAATCTCTTCCTATATTTTTTATTTCCTATATGAAATACATTTCGATGTATTTCAAAACAATTCTTTTAAATTATTGTGTATCATTAAATTACCGCTAGGCCGCCATATTGGATTTCATTCCAGCAACAAGCAGCACTTGGCGCTATTACCCCCATTATCAAATTAGTTCCCTTCAGGCTACATAACATGGCCGCGGTAGCCGAGTGGTATAGGTATCGGATCGTGGCTTGCCTTGTCACGAGTTCGAGCCCAGTACCACTAAAGACCCGCCGTGTAGGGCAGCGATGCACGTTAAATCTGTCGACGTGTCAAAATGACGTGGTCCGTCGCCAAAAGCCCTCGTGTAGCTGAACAGCGCGACGTTAATATTCAGTCAATCAATCAGGCTACATAACGTGACAAAGGAGTACGAAAACGGTCCTATGTTAAAGACCAAAAAAGTTTGGGATGTAACGCATGCTGACAATAAGATTGTTGAGTAGATTGTGGCAGGCACTGGACTATCACACTGATCACCAAGGTTTAGTACAGAGAGCACTTGTGAAATATGTAAATAAACTTGAATCGTTCCTGCTTATTATCGCCTTGTAACCAAGGTTACACAGAAAAAACTATAAGTTATGTAAATAAACTTGAATGTTTCTGTGTATTCCTTCAAAAATGTGCTTTTTTGCTGTATTCGCCGTAGTTTTTTTACCATGTTTTTATTAACTCGCTTTCTTGTTTCTCCGGATGGAATTTTGGAATTGATGTTAACTTAACTTCCCGATGAGTTAGAGACTTGAAATTTGGACCATAGCTCAGAAGTGGATGAATGTCAATGCATGAAAATGTAAAAAAAGACATTCTAGTCACGAACCTGTGCCCCCGAAGAGGCATATATGTTTGTCCGGGTGGAATTTTGGAATTGATTTTTACCTAACTTCCCGATGAGCTAGAGACTTGAACTTTGGACCACTGCTCAGAAGTGAATGACAATGCATGAAAATGTGAAAAAAAAATGATTTAGTCTTGAACCCGAGTTCCTGAAGAGGTGGGCCCCAATTTTGGCAACTCCGGAAATTACACTAATTTACACGCACAAGGACCACCTGTCGTTAGCACGGGTTGAGTTGCGTCTACTTATTCAATTTTGTCGCTCAGGGGACAAAGAGGGGGCCCCAGGTTAGCATGTTTTTTCATTAACTCGCTTTCAAAAAATCCATTTGTTGATAATAGGGCGCACTCTTTTGACCGTGTGAACACTTAACCAGTCAGCCTGCCAGCTAGGTGAAGAAAGCAGATGCAAATAGCCACGCGAAAATCTATCGTTATTGCTTATTACTAACTGCTTGATGTATTATAACTATGCTGAATTTGAATGTGAAGGAGTTTGAATTTAGAAATGACGAATTAAAGTTGATTTGAGCTAACCGCAATAGTAATTCTTTTTTTTAAAAAAAGTGCAGTTTTACAAGTTGAGTGAAGTTTTACAACTAACGCGAGACAGTTCGTTGTATTTAAGCAAAATATGAAAAAAAAAAAAATTTTAATTATTTTACTTTTTCTAAATTTTAATAACCAATTAGTCGTTATTTTAATAAGAAATGATTTAAATAAATAAAATAATTATTAATTACCATGTTTTTATTAACTCGCTTTCTTGTCTGTCAAGGTGAAATTTTTTAATTGATTTTAAACTAACTTCCCGATGAGCTAGAGATTTGAAATTTGGACCATAGCTCAGAAGTGGAGGGATAACAATGCATGAAAATGTGAAAAAAGAAGAATGAAATATAGGAGAGAAAGATGAAGAAAACGAAAAAGACGAAAACAAAACTTATGCTTTTTAGTCCATTATAAAAACATGGTACATTAAAAAAATTTTTAGAAATGTACTTGTTTACTAGAGCGTTTCGAAAGCCCAGAGGGAACTATGACTATCTTCTTACTTTAAGAAAAAGAACGATATTTTTCTTAATGCAAATAGTATAAACTTCAGTTCTTTCCTCTCCTTATTGTTTTTTCCACTAACGTGAATAATAATTTCTAATCCCCTCAATCCTCAACTCCTACACGAATAAGTACGTTCCATTACTTATTTACAATGAAATAAATATCGTAAATCGTCGGAAAGTGCAGACTTGGGTTCCATTCTGGATGCATCTGTTTGTAAACATCCCCGCACGCGAGTCTTAATGAGCGCTCCCTGTGGGCGGATAGAAGAAGGAACAAAATTTCATTTCGTTTTCGTCGCGGATAATTAAATTATCTCCTGCGAACTCATTTCAGGAGGATAATTTGCAGTGAGGTGGTAATTTATGAAATGAGAAAAACGTGTTCTCTTTCTCAGCAGAAGCATCTCTGGAGTGATATTTATATTTAATTTTTATTATTAAAAATGGACGCCTGGATTGAAAATTGAGTTTGAGTTTGGAGTGGAGATTGTGATAAATATGTATGTATTTTTCTTATTTGTCATCTTATTAGAAATGAAAATATTTTACTATAGCACTATTTTATTTGTCGCTTGGATTTTATTAAAGCAAATTTATTATATATAAAATCACGAAACTTATAATAAAAATTTCATATTATCAAGGGACGTATGCATAATTTTCTAATTTTTAAATTTATAAATAAGTGTTTATTAAGGTTTCTCTAAGGGTTATAGGTGTCGGATCTTGTCATTTTGAACCATGGCACCTGAGTTGGCGCACCCTACTCCAAACTTCCTCGCCTCTCGAACAAGAGGACTTGGTTGGGTAAAACAATAGCCCATCCCTTGTTTTTGAACTCTTTTGTCGCCAGGTTAGAGGGCAGCAATAGCCCAGTGGTCAAGGTAACGGATCACGTCTGGCTTGTCAAGAGTTCGAGCCCAGTATAAGGGAACGATGCACGTTAAATCTGTCGAGAGCTCAAACGTCCTCCCGTTGGTGTGGTGTGGTAGTTAGGAAAGGGGGTGCCAGCTCAGGTGTCGTCCTCATCACTTGACCGTGGTTCAAAATGACGAGGTTCGTCGCCCAAAGCCCTCGTGTAGGTGAACAGTGCGATGTCAATATTCAGTCACTCAGTCAGTCGCCGTTAGACGATAAGTTTGCCAAGAGCTAACTACCCTTCATTCTTTCAAACAAAAGACCGTTATTAGTGACCATTTGGTATCTGCAATTAGTAATTTCCGCTAGTTACGTTAGCTTCGGCAACCCCTTATACTAACAATATAAGTGGTACAGGTAAAAACATTTTTCGACGCTTTGCTGTTTTCCGATAATATACGTGCGGTTATCGTTTACAATGAGACAAAAGCAAGGTTTTTATTTATTTTTAATTTTTGGGAGAAAGGGGTAGTAATTATTAGATGGAGCGTACGAGACAAAATGATGGAGATGCCGTTCGAAAGAAGGGAAGAATGATGTAAAAAAGGTACGTGGTTCAGCTAAAGAGTAATTTTAGAAGGAGTTAAATATTTTTTGAAAAAACTAAATCACACACAGGAGTTTGACAAATTTCAATTTTTCTCCTTCGATTCCTTCTTTTCGAAATGTTCTGCATTTCCTATTTTCGAAAAGTTAAATTATTCATGGAATCGTTCCTAAAGCTGTAAAAAATTTCGATTTTTAGAAATTAAATTCTGCATGAATTCGTTCTAAATGTTTTTCATTTTTGCTTCTTCGGTCAAAACGCCATGTTTTTTCCGGTTTGCTTGGACTCGACCTTGAAAAACGCGCCTCGGGGCTCTTTTTGACCATCTTGAAAAAAAATCCTCGCCAAGGAGGGTGCACTAATAGGAATTAAACATCTGAGTTTCCCTCTTAACTTAATATAATAAAATAGAGTTGAAACTCTAAGTTGGGAAAAAATGCAATAAATAAATTGCTAAAATGATAAATAAACAGAAATAATAATGCTCAAACTCATAGTTTTCTTCGAAAAAACTAAAAAAATTTAAATTTTTTTTTAAATGATTTGTTCCATTACTTTTTCCAGTAATTGCCATTGTTTACTTTTTTCCCAAGCTTTTGTAAGGCGTGTTTCTCAAACTTTCTATATTGTGCCCCAATCTTCAATGAATTTTCATCGCCCCCCTTCCCCATACAATTGAGTTGAGTGTAAATAATGTAAAATACTTTACGCTAAAGCTACAATATGCCCCCAATTTTTTAAACCTAAAAAAGATCAAGATAAGTTTTAAATTTTGGTATTTTCCATTAAAAATAAATAGTAATTATTAAACTTTTTTAACCAGTATTGATACTTATATAAAATACATTGTGCCGTGTGATACATTTTAAGTATCTATATATGAGTAATGTGTATTTTTTTATTATAACAGAATACATGTTTTGTTTCCTTTTAGTATATATTGATAATTTTTTAAATAATCTTTTATTTTCGACTTTTTGAGACGCTCGCCCCCCCCTTGTAGGGGGTTATACGCCCCCAGGAGCCCCCACAGTTTGGGAAAAACGGGTTAAGGAACAAAAAAAAAAAAAATAACACTATAAACGCAGGAAAACAAAAATTACATCATACACGAAGTGCAACCATAGGATTTGGCCGGGGTAGCCTAGGTAGCCATGGTAGCCTTGGTAGCGATGGTCATGAATCCCCGGGCCCACGCGTTTTTTCTCACCCAACGGGTTGAAATTACCACCCCGCCCCACCCTCGAATTTGGGAAAGCCTTTGTCGCTCCATATCCCACAGAAAAATATTAACTGTAACTGTAGCCCTTAGAATGTCCTTAGAATGCGACGTTACAACCACCACCACTTTTTTTTTTACTACCCTTTGAGGGGGAAGTTAGATCAGATGGACTATCGAAAAACACTCACTCATTTCTCAATTGTTCAAATTCTCAACGAACCAACTGATTCGAATACTGTGTTGAAGATTTCAAAAAATAGCTCAAACATGTTGATACAAAAGACTCAAAAAAAGTTCGAAGTCTTTCTTTAGAAAAGCAGTCAACACTCTGAAACAATCTCGTTTAAACTTTCATATCAAAATCCCTCTTCATGTACGATCCAATATTCTCTTCCCTTCTGATATGAAATCTTTCCGCAGCGCCCCCTATGATCAAGGGGGGTAGAATAGGAAGAAAGTAGAGGGCACATTTCAGACACATCTTGGGGATTCTTCCATTACAACGTCCACTGACAACTTTTAACCCTGCGCTTTCGTTGGGGATTTTCGCAGGGGAG
>BMAV01018385.1:0-54002 GCA_019973955.1 Trichonephila inaurata madagascariensis
TTCGTATTCAGGGGAAAATTGATATTCCTAATGTATATTCTTTTGGTCCAGTGAATGTAATGTAACATTTTATAAAACTGTCTTTGATCGATCTTAATGAATTTTTAAATCTATTCCATTATTAATATCATACTTAACACATTGTTGTTTAGTGATTAATATTTACAGTATATCTGCCTATCAGTCAATTTCGGTTACTGTGCTTCATTTGTACAGGCTTTCATTAAATAAATCAGGACTATTGTGAAGGCTAAACTTAATTTTTTTTTTTTTATAAATCTGGGAAAACTTTCGAGTTTTCTACGACTGAGAATATTTCCATTCCACCACACGTAAGGACTTTAAAAATCAATTCGATTGATCATCCAGTAACTTAAATAATTTTACAAAAAGTCTTGTAATTGAATCGGGTGTTCACAACGCCAGATTCTGAACACTTAACTCTAGGCATCCATTAGAAGTCTATCCTGGTTGTTTATGCAAGTAGTACCTTAATATTGAATAAAAATTAAATCTCATTTAACACTTATATGGTCATCTGGATTAAATGTTATTAAAATATTATTGTAATATTCCTCCATAGAATTTATGAAAAAACATTTGTTAGAAAGAAAATCGAGGGAGAATTTAGCTGTTAACATCAGCCAGTTAATTAATTATGGCTCCTATCAAAGAAGTTAAAAGGCTTCAGACTCTTCCTATGATGTAATATAATTGGTTAAGTACTTTATCTTGAATCTGTCAAATCATACTGACCTATGAAAGAAAAGAATATGTGTAGAGGAAAGAAGATTAATTATATAAAATGAAAAAAGGCTTTAGTATTTTTTTAATGATAGATCGAATACTGTTGGAGGAAAGAGGTGCAGTTTATCAGTTGATGATGAACCATTGCCGACTATGTTTGATGAGAATAATCTGTTGAATTTCCAACGTGTAGTGCTTTTTCAATAGAAAACATTTATCTTAAATTAATTGAATAAGTATCAAATCTTGATTAAAAAAAATAGAAAAATGTTTGATCATCCAAAGTTAAATAATTGGGAAATCAGAATAAAATGAAAATAAATAAATCATAGACCAATAAACTTGCATGAAGAAAATGATGCTAAGATAATAAATAAGAATATTTTCCGAGTATTCAGAATTTTATTTTATTTTAAACCATTGAAAAATATTAATTTATTGCTTTATTTTTCGTCTCGGTTTTTGAATAGGTTTTAAAATCACATCATGGCATAAATTGTCGTGTGATGTCTTTTCAACAAACTCATATAAAAGGTTATCTCACTTTTAAATTTATTTTTATTATTTACATTTATCATAAAATATAAATTGAAATATTATCAAGACTTTCACTTCAACCTCAATTTCTTCCTGAAGGATTTTAACGATATTTTTGGAATATTTAAGAAATGAGTTAAATTATATGGAATTTAACGCTGTCTTATATTTGAAATATGCCATAATTAGAAGTATGCATTACTTAACGCTTTGATTATAGGTTTATAATAATAGCTTTATGTGGAGAATAAACTGAATATATTACCGGTATAATTATTCATGCACATAGCTGTGTAGCCTGTTTTTATTTCATGAGCTTCAGTAATTAAATACGTACGTTTTTTAATATGAGTAATGTATTTTAAGCATCATTTTTAGTTCATAATATATATATTGATTAAAATAAAGTTAAGACTTAACTCTATTCTATGAAGAATTGTTACACTGTAATGTGTATCTCTACGAATTCGTTTAATGCATTTCAGATAACTTTCTAAATTCTCAATGTAATGTTCGCATTGATTTCAAAAACGCCTGAGTTAAAATCGGTCATGAAAACCTGAATTTCAACTATATCAACTAAGAACTAATCTAGCAAAATAATAAAACTGTTCAATACATCCTTCGAAATGGCATTCACTTTCAATGAAACGAGTTAGCTGATTCGACTCGAGTTAATGACTCGTTAACGAGTGCTCACCGGATGGAAAAATATCCGGCGGACTAACTTCGGATGGAAAAGAAAGAAATCCGGATCGGGTCGTATACGGCTTTTCGCTAAAAATAACATTTCCAGCGTAATTCCTAGGAGGGAAATCATTGTCGAATCGAATCCTTGCGGAAGTACTCGATCGAAAACTGAAGTTTCTAAGGGGGATAGAGGAGGAGGTACGTTGAAATGAAAAGAGAAGGGAGGACAGAAGGGGATTGTGCAATTTACAGCAATTATCTTCTCAGTCGAGAGTCATTATGAAGCATCGGAATCCTCAAGAGAGAACGTCCCTAGAGTCCGACACCGAAATCACGTTGTAAGTTGGGGAGTGAGATGGCCGTGGCATGGAGAGGGGCTTTAGTAGGGTTGAATCGGGGGTTAACAGTCAACCTTTTCCAGGAAGGAAATGTTATCCAGGATCGTGAGAGAAAATATAGAGCAGTGGGTGGGGGTGGAAATGGATCCAGCCCAAAGGCTTGGATAATGGAGATAAGGGTCGGGTAAACACTGGAACATATTCAAATTTCTCCCGCTTTCAATTTGCTTCTGAATATATTTGTAATCGTACTGTGCGTGTAATATGCATAAGCAATCAGGTGCGCCAGCGTGGAATACACAGCATCCGTCTCATGAATTATTTAACGCACTCGATGCGAAGTGATTGCCATTCAAAGTCCTGTCTACTCGGGCGGAATTGTAAATATTCAGTTTTTAAATAAGGGATTTTTACTTACATCGCTATGGTGGCTAATTAGCAGGTATGGAATTTTGGGCTTTTTTCTCAGATGAATACTATTTGTGAACTAATATGCTTATACAAAAGAATCCGTATTATAGAATGTAGTGCTAATATATTTTGTATTCCAATAAGAGTCACGCAACTGTAAAATATATTCCCTAAAATGTACCTACGTGAAGCATAGTTGAGTAGTGAATACTCATCACAGAATTCAAGATAAATATTTAAACAGTATTGAGATAATTTCAAAATATATTGCACTTACACCTGAAAACTGTGTACATATTAATATTTTTTGTAACAATTTTATGTATATAAATTTTTTGAACCGAATATGGTGATATAACTTCTTCTATTTTTTAAATACTTTGCTGTTGTAATTAGCGATTAAATTAGTTTAAATTCAAGATAATAATTAAAGGACTTTCAAATTTTCCCTCGAAATGGCAGTAGTTTAAAATACTGTTACACACTAAGCACAACTGAGATCTTTATTATAGAAACACACTACTAAATGTTTTCATATATTTTTTAAAAAATTTTCTAAGTGTCAGAAATACTATTATAAAAAACAATAATAACGAAGCATTATAATTATTAGAATGATAGTGTAAATTTTTATTTAATTTTTAATTATATAATTTTTTAAAAAATAATTCTAAATATGCAATTTTATAGGTTAAAATTAAATCAAAATTGTAAAACTGGAAGCAGAATATTTGGCTCAAATTTTCATTTTGAATAGTTTTCAATGATATATCTAAATTAAAATATCAGCTCAATCGCACTTAAAAACAATTATAAACATTATTTATAAAGAAAAATTTTTTTTTTAAAAGTTTATAATTTCCGGACTAATGTACTAAGTAAATAAAAATAATGATTACGTAACTTTTTCAGTCTGAGTTATATTGATTAGTTTTATACCTATTTAAAAGTTTCAAAGCTTTAAATGATTATGTTTACATACATTGATTGTGTAAAAAAAGAAATAAAATTTTTTTAAATCTTTTTAAAAAAAATTTTTTCAAAATAACGTCAAAAATGTTACTATACTTTCTGTTGAATCATTGCTTAAAATTTTCCTTCTACTATAAAATCTTAGTCATACATTGTTTTGATTTTAGGGAGTACATCGGATTTATATATTCGAAAACATAAGGGAGTTTATTATGATATATTTAATACATGCTTATGTAATTACCCTAAAATATATTCCTATAACTTGAGGTGACCAAAATAAATGAATGGTCATGGACAAAGTCGTTTCTGTCCAGTCGTAGATTCGAGTTCAATTGCCACTGAAGACTCGATTCATGGCGGGGGCTTGAAGCTTTTAAAATTTCTCGAAGTTCTGAGCTCTAAATTTTGCTTAGTGTGGGAATGTGGACAGTAAAATGCTGCTTAGGTTTTGCTATCGTCATTTGACAGCATTTCAATATTACAAGTCAGTCGTCAATAATCCTCGAGAAGTGTTACTCCAAAGTGTGATGCTACTAAACAATAAATCAATAATTTAAGAAATACATCGAATTAATTATCACATTTAAAATTAAAATTAGAAACAAAATTTTGGCTGTTTCATTAATTCAACACTAATATTTATTATAAGTTTAATTTAGTAAAACAACATTTCTGATTTTTTAAATAAAATATATACACAGTTATTTTGTCATAAATTAACTATATATGTGTCTAATATATAAGCAGAATATAATTAATAAATAAATTATCGATAAAATATTTTTATCTTAAGTCATTATTTTTGACAAAATGGTTTATTTTCGAAAGAAATCCTTATGATCAGTATCAAAATAGGGGGCGTCGACACTATACATATCTTAATGTATAGACCCAGTACGCTAAGTGCAGTATAATCACAGTTCTCTTTCCTAATAGTATTCATGGAAGTGAAGTTACCGATGTTTACAAATCAACTTGAAATTAATTTTCGTGTGTGTGAGTGTGTTTAACGACCTGACCATTTAAGAGTTTTTTTCTTAAAAAAATATACAATTCATTGTAATATTTATATTTCAAAGTACTTCAAAAATATTCGGATAGTTAAAAATTTCTTGCAGTGGGGATTTCACAAACATCTTGCATTACATATTTTATGAAAATACATATTCGGTTGAATAAAAGAATAAAGTATAAAAACTTTTTAATACACTTTTCCCATTTGATTCAGATTAAAGATTATTTCCTAAGAAATTAATGTCCAACAAATTTTAGGAAAGAGAAGAAATGGCGGTTATTTCTCTATCAAAAGAAAATAGTTGATTATTATAAGAGATGAAGCATAATTAGATTCCTGAGTTGAGTTTTCTTTATGCTTTTCTTGGCAACATTTATTCATTCAGTTCGGATTAAATTTCATTTCAAATTAAATTATCTTTTAATCTTTCAAAGAAAATGAAAAAAATTTAAGTATAATGTATTAAAAAAATATAGAAGAACATAAATTTCAGTTACGCAGTTTTATTTCATAGGAAAAAATTCAGAAGAAAACGAAAATAAGTGAAAAAAAAAATATTTTTGCATTTTTAAAAGTTGTTATTTTAAAAGGAATTGAATTAATTTTTCGCTCTTATCTTATTTTAGTATTATCTTAGTAAAGTCTTCTATATATGTTTAGTTTAATTTAAATCTATAAACAATGTTTTTACGCACATTTTTTTGAATTTTTTGCTTTATAGAGGGAGGTAAATTTCATTCAGCAGCCAAAGAAAAAAAAAATATTGGACTGAAAATCAGTATCCTTAAATTCAATGTTCTCGTTAAATAGCTCGAAATTAATCTTTATTTTACATTTGATGTTTTTTATAACATTATTTTGTCGAATCAGCATATTCTCCCTAGTTACGATAATATTATACAGTTACAGTAATAAATTATATATTATTAAAGTATTTTATCCAGTTTAAGTATTACGGTGGTCTAGCCGTGTTGTCATGGTCATCAACTAGTCGTCTAATGTTTCAGTACAGCCATGTGTTGAAGTTTTGATTACTTTAATAAGATTGTTATGTAGGGGGCATGATGCAAGTTTTTGGAAGTTGAAAATTTTTCGGTTGAAGTAGTAGGAAAGTTAAGAAAATGGTACGCTGCCTAGATGTCATCTTCACCACTTGACAAAATTATGAGGACTATCTGCTTTCAAACAAGCATTTATGAGGTTTGTCTTCGTCTTGCTGTTAAGTGAGACGCTAATAACAACCAATCACCCGGTTTAAATCTCGTGCTCGATTCTTTCTTAATATATGTATCATAAATATTTATCTTATGTAAACTTTAAATAAACTACAATGAACATCATATTGTACTACAATAGAATGCAACATAGGGTGATTAAAAAGAAGTATACAGTCTCAATGCACTATAAATCACGAAAATTTAAGATATTATACGTTACTTGTAACACTATTATATAGGATTATAAACAGGCACAAATGTTCTATGGATGAACCCTAAGTCACACGACACACATTGAGCATGTAATCCACTTTTGTCCAAACACAAGTTAAATTATCTGAATTAAGTCCAACGATAGCGGCTGTGATACACTGTTTAAGCTTTGCAGGATCAACAAAAATGGTAGGGATGAATGCCTTGTCCGTTATGTACCTCCATGGGAAGACATCACAAAGTGTGAAGTCAAGCCTTTTGGATGGCTATTGGGTAGGTGGCATGCTGTAGTCAGCGACACGTTCAATCCATTGGTGACGGAGATGTACATCGAGGTAATTTCGCACTTTGGCCGATTAGTGTGGTGTTGCTCTAATTGGTGAGTGAAGTTGTCAATGTTGCCTTGCAAAGTAGCATCAACCAAAGAGTAAACATAACCAAAAAATGATCCCCCTCCGTGTCCCGTGACAGTTTGCTGAATTCAAGAAACACACACGTGCGCGCGCATTTTCTACGCAGATTGTTGGCGTATACTAAATTAAATGCCCATAAAACGCAAACGAGTTATTAAAATTCAATGGTTGGTAAAAGCATATAGCAGAGTATTTATGGCAGGGCAGCGTTTGCTGAAGTAAGAGATGGCTAAAAAAGAAAAACACATATCATTCACAGTGTACAATAAGTGGTCAAAAAAGAACAAACGTCATTAAGAAATAAGCTCTTTTTATTTCAGCTAAACGATAAAAATAATTAAATCAAATTGTAATATTAAAAAAAAAGTCATTTAAAAAAAAAAAAAAGAAATTATGGTAGCTCTTTAATTCTTAAAAAAAAAAACAAAATAAAAAAATTATTTACCCTTTTTTCTGAAACAATTAAGTTTTAAAGAAAGCCCGATGCTTTTCCCCGTCGGAAAAAAAAAAGTGAGTTATACGAACTTTTCTAAAAACACCTGTTCAGCCAACGTAAAAATGTCCCTCCGGGTATTTGAATAAAAAAACTTCGCATAACTGAAAACGATTTTCAAACACCGCTTTCGGCGGCAAAAGAAATATCCTTTAATGTTAAAAATTAATTTAAAAAAGCAAAAATAAATTAAGACAAATATGTATATCGGAGAAAGAAAATATATTATGGCCGAAGATAAGAATATTTAGGGTAAGTAGTGCTAATACACAGATGCTGCATTTCGATTAACTAGCCCCATAACTCGCATGCTAATTTTTATGGCATTTCCGTCAAGGGCGAGACACAAACTATAAGAATCTTTGATTGTTTCTGTTTTACAGCATCTGGAAAGTGTATACTTCTTTATGAATCTCCCTGTATATAGCTTTTCAAACACCTTGCGATATATAACGGTGTGAATAGTTCTATTATTTAGTTTTTTCATGAATTTTAAATTTAAGAAGAAATTATTGAAAATGAATTTTCATTTAAGGCAGACTAACGGTATGATATACAAACAGTAGTTAGTTGTAAAGAATAATTATTTCCTTTATTTGATTTTAAAATTATTCTTAAAAAAATTGAGTAATTTTGAAAATAGAGTATATATTTTGACAATTAGTTGTGCTATAATACATTAAATTTATGAAAAGTAATTAAGTGTTTTTTTAATGCTCATATGCTTATGTAACTACAAAAACGAACAAAATAATAATTTCTAGTCTAGTATATGAGATATGTTGCAGAATATAAAACAATTTTAATTTTCAATTAAGATTGATTATTATATTAAATATTATATTAAAAATTATTATATTAAAAATTTAATTTACAATAAAAACATTTTCCTTATCTTAAAATAAGCCAAAATGATTAAAAAATTAACAAAGAAATTTTACTGTAATTTTTAAAATTTTAATTTAATTTGTTACATGAATTTGTTTACGCTTCCGAAATTTTCAATGGCCATGATTTAAAACCTATTTATATTAAATATTACATTTGTTGTAGGAATTTTTTTTTAAAAGAAAATGTTTTTACTTTCAAATCGTATCATTCATTTCTTTTGTTTAGGAATTCAGATGAAGAAGATGGCAGCTCAAACGGTGACAAAGCTTGCTTTCAAGGTGGTGGGAACACAACGGACAGTCACGAAATGTCTGAGGCTGAATGTGATCGAGATTATCAACAGCATCTAAGAAAGAGTAAGGCTGATCTTAATTAATTTAATATGTTTTGAAGAGGAAAATATAATATACGCAAAATTATATTTCATATCTCTTATGAAAGAGAATTACAACGTCGTAAGTCTACTCTTTATTTGATGTTAAAAAGCAATGTGAAAAATACTAGATTTACTTGGGAAAAAATATTGATGTAAGATCATTTACACATCGCACATAAAAGCATGAACTCCTTAAGACCTTTGTAAAAAATACAGAAAGTTAATAATATTTTTTTGAAAGATATTAAAAAGAAAACAGAATTTTCTTAGTTGAAGAAAAAAGTTTAGCGTGCAAATTGTGAAAAGAATAAAACAAAATATATTGTGATTCAATGTCTGATTACAAAAACTTCATTGAAATGTTTTATGTAGTGATGATGGAATGTTTTAGTTACGTAATATATTTTGTAGAAATTGATATATATAAATATATATATATATATATATATATATTGTAACGTCGTCAGTCATTCGTACACAAAAAAATTTGTCACAGCCATATTTTAAAAAATTAATTAGAATTTAATAGCTTCCAAAAAATAATCATTAAATAGGCCAAGGCCGGGCGAACAGTCTTTATCACTCGAGGTCAGTCCATAGCTTTTCCGGGCTCCAGTTTACTCCAGGGCTCTATCTCTCCAAGTCTCTCTCCGTCCAAGTCGCTTCAGGGTTTCTCTTCTCGTCCGTTTTCAACCCTTCTCCATCCAAATTCACCCCTTTTAAACACCAGGGGCGGGTCCACCACGCGCCCCTCGTTCTCCTCATTGGCAGGTCAAAAAAGAAAAGGGTCTGCCCTCGTCTTCCTCATTGGCAGGTCAAAGAAAAGGTCTGCCCTCGTCCGGGCCACCTGCGTCTCTCATTTTCGCGGAAAACACGAACACATTCCCCATCCGTCTGGAATCCAAGGGCGCCATAACTCACATCTATTCATCTCACACCTGGGCTTCACAACCCCACTCTCAATGCCTCGACTTCTATTCAAAACTTTCATAAAGGAATGCCTATTGACATCTGCATTCCTTAGCCATTGTATATTCCAGACCAGATGTCTGTGCTTGTCCGAGGCCAGTTAACAAACAATGACCCCATGGCCACCTGCATCTGTCATCCAACATCTGTTTGGTGATGGATGGATAGGGTGATTTCAGATGAATTGGCAGGGTGGGGTTCACATCAATTGAAGACGTCACAATATATATTATCAGCTAAATTACTTTTTTGGTTTGTCATGGTTCCATGTTCTTGGTTCTTTCGTTTTGATCTTAAGATGTTTGAGGATTTATTAGTCTTTTTAATTTATTTACTGCTATATATATACATTGCTATTTAATACTCTTTTAAATTTTACGCTTTTATAGAAATTTGTAATTGCTTGCCTAATATGTATACGTTTGTTATATAACAGATTTATCATCCCTCTGCTATAATTTTTATAAATCTAAGACCTAAATTGTCAAGATATTTATATAGTAGAACATAAGACTTCAAAAGAAATATATGCACTGAACATATATCACACATTTATCAATTTGTTTGAGAAAACATAAAATCTTTCCATAAATATGCATTTAATTTTAAATTTTGAATAAAAATGAATTTTAACTTTAAAAGATAAATTTAGGTGACGAAATCTAATAAATATTTAAAAATCAAACATGTGAAATAAAAATAATAAGATTTTAATGCATTAAATATGTTACTTTAAATATATTTAAGAAATCAGGAAATGATGAGTACTTTTATGTATTTAGTATTAAAAAACCCTCATCTCTTTGACAAAAGTCATTCAATGAATTTTCTATTCCAATTGTAATATGAGCCTTGATAGGGTTTAAGATAGGGTTTTCCTTTTAGAGAAAAGTACAATATCTTTGAATAAAAGGGTAATAGTATTTTAAGTAATTGTCGTATCGGTAGTTTGAAAATCAGATTTAAGTCAATTTATTTTTATGCACAGTGATTTGTAGACGAGTTTAATTTATCAGATGTTTTATATTTTTTTAGAGAATAAAAAAATTCAGAAACACATGAAAAATTAATTCTTGTTTTACCCGCGCGTATAATATATCAAATTTCCTCTGAAAAATGTTTCGTAATTTTTCTTAAAATTAATTGCCTACAATTTATTTACCATCAGACATATTAAAGTAAAGAAAAATTCCCCAGCTTGTTTATTGTTAGAGGGGAAAAAAGAAAGAAAAAGGGATCAATCATTGTGAAGTTTAAAGAGTTCAACTATTTTTTTATTAAGCTTTTTCAGTGTGATAATGGGAAATAAAATCCATCATATTGGAATTTATAGAAAAATGGACTAAATGAATGACCTTTTACAACTATGTTTAGAATTTAGTCCAAGATTTTGCTTGATAGAGCATATAACTGTTCTTTCCATCTCAACAATGTCATCCATTAAACACTATTCATAGTGTCAAAAAGAAATGCTTCTTTTTCCTATGTGGAAAAAAGGAGCAAAGCCATATGAAGTGAATTTTTAAAGAAAATGGCTTAGATGTGACTCCCGAAAAATCGCGTCTTGGTGCTCAGATATTTATTGTTAGGATATACAATGACGCAAGCAATCACTTTTACTTTGCTTTTTCGGAAGAACTATTGCGCAGTTTCAAAATGTATTTGTAGAAGTAAAAATTTCAAATAAACAAAACAACTGGTTTTTGAGCTTCTATCACTGATTTTTCTATTGCAACGAAAGGTTTTGTAAACATTATTGCATTCTGATCGACTGAACAAATTTCCTTTGCATATCAGTGATGTCAGCTGATGTAACCACACAAAAAAATGCAGATTTTAACAGCATTTATAACGCATGAAAATAATAATCTAACTTTTTGTTTCGTTAGGAAAGATAGCAAGAAAAATTCTGAAATGACAACATATTATATCTCGCAATAGTTTATTATGTCACTGAAATAACGATAACGTATTTTATTTCTAGAAACAATTATTTTGCAATGTAATTATTATTATCTTGAGAAAAATACTCTGTAAATTTTTTGTGCGCCATTCTGGGGAAATGTTCCATTATCATTATCAGTAGAGCATATATGCTATTTTCATGGGAGAACTTATACTTAAGAAAAAGAGACGTAGTCGAAAGTACCGAGATGTAATATTTATGCTAAAAAAACTGATCTATGGGAGGGGTTAAGCCCCCAAATCCCCCTTTTGTTTGCAAAACTGTTTACTACGCATATACAATTTGTTGTAATTTGGTGTTTTAGTACTTTCCCTTAAACATATGTATAATATAGATAATATAATAATAGATTTTTAAAAAAATCTTCATGATTCTTGTATTCTTTCACTTGCATTATTGGGAGTCAGTTACTTTAAAAGATATTTTATTAACATTAAAGTCTACTTTGATGTTAATTTTTTATAATTATTTTTTTGAATTAAATTTCTTGATTGAAAAAAATAAATAACATATATACATCATAATGCTAGAGTTATATGCTCCATTATTGCATAAATAATCGTATTAATGTTTTAAAAGTAATCTGAAATGCAATAAAAAATGTATGCATAAAGATCAATGAGTTACTTAAGGGATTTTTCACAAATTTTATATTCTTAAATTACTTTGCCAAAATTATAAATGTAATATTTATAATTTAGTACCCTTTATAAAAACTACAGTATATTTTATATTATATTGTTACTTTTTCTTCATTTAAATAATCAAAGAATTTACTTAATATATATATTGGATGTTAAATGTTAGGATTTTTCTTTTCATTTTACTCGTCTTAGATATAAAACTATATAATTGATCTTGGAAAATACCTATTTTATATCTATGTAATTTTAAATAAACCCTATTTCACTAGAGGATGAATTTTATTTGCAAGCGATAAAAAAGAAATTAAATATTTTACAATTACATGGCTAAGGCAATATATATATACATTTTTTTTTTGCATTACTTTTACATTAATGTACTCAAATGCGAGTATAAAATTAGATTATTAAGCCTAGCAAAACGTTTTATAAATAATTAAAATAAAATTAAAGTACACTTTTTATAAATAAATAAAAATTCAACATGTTTATTATATGATGTTAATTTATTAAGATTTTGCAGAAAAATATAATAAAAATAGTATATTAACCCTCTAAGCGGTCTGCACGTAAAATCCCGTCATTCCAGAGATGCTTTTTCTGCCTTCAAGCAAGATTCCCAAAAGCGGCCGAGCCACATTCTTAAAAATAGGGCTCAACCGCTTTTGAGAACCTCACCTGACGGCAAAAAAATACGTGCGGTGCATTTTCGAAGCATCTCCAGAATGGCAAGACTTTAAGTGCAGACCGCTTAGAGGGTTAATGTATAATTACAGTAGAATCTGGTTTTGTGTGATCCTTTTATATGCGATTTGTTTTGCGTCAATTTATTTTTTGTACGATTTTTTATGCAATCTTTTTTTAAGAGGTATATGAATTTCAACGGTTTTGGCGCCCCTGTAATGTTTTCTATCAATACATATACATACACTTCAAGACGCTTTGTTCACTTGTTATAAAGTCACTAGACAATGCATGTTCCATTGCTTTCACTCAACGCACTAGCAGCACGCACTTGCTTGAAGACGAAACTTTCAATGACAGTGAAATTATGAAGACGTACATGAAGAGAATCGGATTTTTTTTTACAGTGGATACAATATATACTGAGATCCAACTTACCACTAAATCGGAAAAGCATTCTCTTAAAATAGATAAAAAAAATTACAAAAAGGAGTTCAGATTACTCATATCTGATTATCGTGACGTTCACAAGCAACTGACCATCATCACAAAAAGTTATCACATCAAGTGACAAAAGCGATTTTGTGCTAATTCATCACAGGAAGATGCGTGCTTTTGATTATGATATATGGCAATGACTTATGTATGAGCATTTTGAAAATTTCTTCGTGTATACAGCGAGAAATTGAATGTTTTAAAAATATTTCCATGTGGAATTTAATGATTTATTTTGTTTGGAAGTATTTTCTCTTAAATTTAGTAAATAATTGACATATTTTTTAAGTGCAATTTTTTTTTATGCGGTCCCTATCCACTGCATAAAAAAATATTTTTGTAGTATGTCGACAAAATTGTCTGTTATATGTAAGTATTTATGCAATTTTCGAATATTTTTTGTGCGATTTCTTTTATGATGTACCGTACAAAAACAGGTGTAACTTTATTCATAAAATTGAACTTATGAAATTTGATCTCTCATATTGTTAGTATTTATTAGTTAGTACTTGTGACATTTATCATTGCGATGCATTTTAAGGTATTAATGCGCTGATTGCATGCCAATACGTTTCCAAAATTTTAACATTGATTTAAGGTATCGCGACTACGTTCTGAACCGTGATTTTGCAAAAGCGTATAAATGGATAATATTTATGATATTTAGTGTCACTTAGATTAGAAAATGTATAGCTGTTTTAAGAATAGTGTTGCAATAAAAAATTATTTAAGTACAATATTTTGACAAAAATGAACATAGAAGGACCCATTTTCAAAATGTTCTCCTTTTGTGAAAAATGCTTCTATTATAATAATATTTTGCCTGTATATAGCACAGACCTCTGTACAGAGGTTCAACTATGATTTTTAAAATATATAAACTAGAAGTGGGTTTATCCATGTTTTACGACAACAAAGGCTGGAAATTGTATGAAAAAAAAAAAAAACCGCCGATAATTATTTCAATGTGTTGTAACTCTGAAAATAATGTGAATATTTCAAAAATTATAGTTGAGCCTCTGTACAGAGGTCTGAGCTATATACAGGCAAAATATTATTATAATAGAAGCATTTTTCACAAAAGGAGAACATTTTAAATAAATGTTATTCCAAGATTATTTTTGGCCGAAATATTGTATTTAAATATTTTTTTCGGAAAAATGTCCTCCTTAAAACAATTTTATACATGTATTCTTATCTAAGTAACACTAAATATCATGAAAATTATCCATTTATGCGCACACTAAATACAGTTTCGAACTAGTCGAATACCTAAAAAACTCCATCCTATCTTTGAAGAGTAATTGATTTAAATAAAATAAACTTTATTAATGTTCCAGCTTCGATTATTTAGCTATATTTGAATTCTCTAAAAAGTTACAAGATAAACTGCTAAAAGTTTTCTTCAAGAATTTTCTACTAAACGCATCTATAATAAAAAAAGGAAGTTAATCCTGTTAGAAGACTTGTAGTCAGCCAAGAGATAGATAGTCACTAACTCCTACAGCATTGACCAGTTTTTACAGTCAAAGAAGAATTTAAGAATAAACTAATTAGAAAGATACGAAGAGGATACGCTAAATAGAGTTCCGAGTGACACAAAACGAAATAATGTGTAACTTAATTATGCTGTTTCGTAAAGAAAGATAGAACTTCGAGTTAATTTTAGTTGAAAAATTAGTTTCGTTGAAAAAATTTTAATTGAATTATCTTTTTCAGTCATCTCTTTATCATCCAACGAGGAAGTTATTTTTCTTCTAATGCAATTAATTTTCTGCAGTATTCTGAGATCATATATTTCTTAATGTTTCTTTTTAAAGTACTTATAAATCGATATCACCTATTGTTTTTTCTAATATTTTGCTACACAAGTTTGTTTAGCTTATAATCAATATACTACGGTTATAATTCTGTAAATCAAAACATTTTTAACAAAAATAAAATTTGAGTTCACAGTGAAAATTTCGGTAAGAAGCTTCCTCAACAAATGTTTACATACCAGTGAAATATATAATTATCATTTGGACTCTTATGATTTTCACTTTATGTACTGAGTGTATTGTAAAAAATTAAACAGCAAGATGCCACAAAATATTGATAACAATAAGATGCTAGAGCTCATACTTGAGGACCATGGTTTGATAATTAGACATTTTAAAATTACTCTTATTGGAAATATAAAAGAAATATTACAATTAAAAATTATTGTTGTATTAAGTTCGTTTTTAATTCTTTCCCTCTTTTATGACTTAGTAAGTTTCATTAGATTAACATATAAAGCATCGAAAAAGACCACAAGAAATTGGATTGAAAAACTAAATTGTTTTACTCCGGTAAACTTGTTCGTAAATCTCAGCTATAGAAGATATATTTCAAAGCTAATCTATATCCATACTCAACAACATTCGCTTCTTAATTTTTAGCACGACAGCTTACGACGTGAAATTAGAAGAAACAATTAATGCAACAATAAATACAGTCGGTACCTTCCCAGAGATTTAATGTAAACTCGCTGAGACAGAATAAAATCGCATAAATGAAATAAAACATGCGTGAACTTCACATGTTTTTAAAGGGAAACAATAGTATTTACGTACAATAAGAATTATTTTTTAAATGGGGGATTTTGAAGTATTGCGTTTTAAAAGGTATGAAAATGCATTAATATATGAATGTATACTTTAATTGTGTTGTACAATAAAGAAAATAAGATGTCGTTCTGCATTTTTACAATTGTTTTTTATCATATGTATTCATTTTTCATAATTATCTTTTAAAATTCTCTTATACAGATGGACAAGTTTAAAATCAAATGTTCCATATTTCTTGCTTGATCATAGCTCTTCATTTTACTTCAGATAATAAAATTTTAAGTATATATTTTTTTACAAAAGTTTATCTTAATGGTTATCATTACTAACTTATAAAAATAAACGCATTCTTCTTTTTTAATAATTATAAACTATGTTTTAATTTACATTTTTATTATTGGGAAACATTTAATATGCATTAAATTTTTTTAAAATTTTAATTATGTATATATGTGGTGATACCACTTTGATACATTTTTTATAAATGACACTGTTTTGTTACTTTATCAAAATTTTTGTATGCTTTTTATACAATACTGTCTTGTCATTTTTTCGAGAAAAGACGTTGTCAGCAGTTTTTAACTAATACATTTGAAAATTGAAACAGGATTGCATGTAAAAAATTAAGTAATTATTATGATGCATAGTTCAATTACGCTTAATGTTTAGTTACATCATTATCATTAATTTCCCCACAGTTCTATTTATTGCCAGTTTCAGAAAGATTGACTACAACTTAGTTATTTTAGCAGAATAAATATTAGTATTTCTTAACCATCGAGCATCATTTTAATTAAAAAATACTGTGCATTTTGCTTAAACTGATAAAATATCTGTATCAAAGACATACATTAATTTTACATCATCATTTTGAGTGGTTTTTAAAATTATTTATAACCAATTCTTCTCTCTCCTTTACATCAGTGATTCCCAAAATAGTCTATATAGACCCACAGGAGTCTATGACGACCTGCAAGGGATCCACGTCAGCAAAAAAATAATTTGGGGGTCAATAAGTTGTAAGTGGGGGTCTATGTTATATTGGCTCACATTAAACTAGATCGGGACTTTAATTTTAAAAGAAAATTTAATGAAATGGAAATCAAATTTTACTTATTTAGCGGATTTATATATTTACTAAATTTAATGAGGTTAATTTACCCTACAAGGTGACAGCATAAATTTTTTTAAAACAGGAACCATTTCAGCACTTTCTTTCAAGAGTTAAGCTAAAGTATAATACTGGAGGGTCTCTGGAATTTTCTCAAATTAACCCAGACAATCTGTCAGCACGTCTTAACTTACGTTCAACATTTAACTGCCTTTTATTCAGATTTTGAAACAAGGTTTGCGAATGCTTTGAATATGGTAGTACCACAGTAGACAATGAATTTATCATATTGAAAAAAAAAATGTCACATGACAACAGGAACTGATCGTGATATGCACCAATGAAGATTTTTAAAGTTTAGAAACGGATGCCAGCAATTTTGGCTTTAAAGGCAAACCTGTTATTTGTCGAATTATAGGAAGATATCGCGAGGAAGTTTTAAAGTATTTTTCTAGTAAGAAAGCGTTGCTGGTGCCAATCTCAAAAAATAAAATAAAGAAACTGGACACTACTAACAGGAGATTTAAGTTAAACCTGACAAGATTGATACCAAGCGTTGAAAATTTGTTACTGTAGCGCCACATTCATCCCTCCCATTAAAAATCAATTGTGTGTGTGTTGTTTGGTTATTTTAGATATTAATGAACTCTTAATTTAATTAATTAACGTATGCTTTTTAAACTTTTTACTCTAAACTTTATCAGTTATAAATTTAATTCTTTTAAAGTAGTAGTAGTAGTAATAGTACTAGCTGTCAAAAAAGACATTTCAGTTGATAAATTCGCAAAATTTCAATATTAATTAAGCAGGGGTCTACCCCATACCAAAAAACATGGCAAGGGGTCTATGAGACAAAAAAGTTTGGGAACTTCTGCTTTACATGAATTAAATTTACTCTTAGTTAAAAATCCTCACGATGAAACAAGAACATTTTAAAGAAATTTTGGATAATAAGCATATAATTTTATTGCATCTAACAATACAACTAGGAATGCTTTCAAAGTTTTATGTGAGTGAAATAGTGCACTATACTCTGAAAAAAATGTTTCAATATTGGAGGTACTATTACTGATATATTTATAAAATTGTATATTCTCACTCAAAAATTTTAAAAGTAATATGAATAATGTTCAATAAATATTAAAATTAAATTGTTAAGGTATCCGACTACGTTCGAAACCGTGATTTTAAAAAAGCGCATAAATGGATAATTGTTATGATATTTAGTGTCACTTAGATTAGAATACATGTATAAAATTGTTTTAAAGACTTTTTGACAAAAAAAAAATTATTTAAATACAATATTTCGGCAAAAAATTAACTTAGAATAATCTTTTTTCCAAGTGTTCTCCTTTTGTGAATTTTTTTTCTATTATAATAATATTTTGCTTGTATATAGCTCAGACCTCTCTACAGAGGCTCAACTAGAATTGTTGAAAAATTCACATTATTTTCAGAGTTACCACCAATTTAAATAATTATTGGCGTTTTTTTCTTAAAATTGCTCCCTCTGTTGTCGTAAAATATGGATAAACCCACTTCTAAATTATATATTTCAAAAATTCTAGTTGAGCCTCTGAACAGAGGTCTGAGCTATATACAGGCAAAATATTATTATAATAGAAGCATTTTTCACAAAAGGAGAACATTTGGAAAAAAGATTGTTCTAGGTTAATTTTTGCCAAAATATTGTATTTAAGAATTTTTTTTTTTGTCAAAATGTCCTTAAAACAATATCATACATGTATTCTAATCTAAGTGACACTAAATATCATGAAAATTATTCATGTATGCGCTTTTGCAAAATCACGGTTCCGAACGTTGTCGGATACCTTACAGACATACATTAATTTTACATCATTTTGAGCGGTTTTTAAAATCATTTATAACCAATTCTTCCTTTACATAAATTAAACTTTCTCTTAGTTAAAAATCCTCACCATCAAGCAAGAACATTTTAAAGTAATTTTGGATAATAAGCATATACCGTAAAATCCGGCGTATAACGCGCACTTTTAACACAAAAAATAAGATGGAAATTTAAGGGTGCGCGTTATACGCCGGGTATAAAAACGATAACTTTAAAAATAACAAAAGAGATGAACATAAAATTTTTTTTTCTTCTATTCGTATCGAAATACTGTTTACTTAAAAGAAATGCGACTTGCTTTATGAACTAAAAGAGATGTAGTTCTAGAAGTATGCTATTTTTTTCAAACATTTGGAATAATACCTCGAATAAATGACTTCAAAACATAAGAGCAATGCATACTAATGTTTCAGATTTCTTCGTAAAAAAGGGGGTGCGCTTTATACGGCGAATATACCTAAAAATTAAAAAAATGCAGCTTGAAAGTTTGGGTGCGCGTTATACACCAGTGTGCGTTATACGCTGGATTTTACGGTAACTTTATTGCATCTAACAATACAACTAGGAATGCTTTCAAAAATTATGTGTGTGGAATAGTGCACTAAACTCTGAAAAAAAGTTTCAAAATTGGAGGTACTTTTAACGACATATTTATAAAATTGTATATTCTCACTCAAAAATTTTAAAAGTAATATGAATAATGTTCAATAAATATTAAAATTAAATTATTAAATTAATACAATTAATTTTCGCAATGTACGCACACAAACATTAGTATTTTTTTATTTTCTAAAATTTTACTCTAGCTCATAGCACGTACATATACCTCTACGAAACCTCATTTCAGAGCACATCTTAATTTCTCTAACCTCAGCTTATTTACCGGATATTATACGGGTCGTTGGCTGTCCCAGTATGAACGATACATCCATCTTCAAATAGACGTATATTCGCAATCAGAACGACTCCCTGGCCGACATTATCGTCGAGGGAATGTCATTAGATCGAAAAGCGTCTCTGGTCACTATGCCTATATGTCTATTCCAAGGCCTCTATCTCCAAAGCTATTTGCCCCACCCGGACAGGGAGACCTCATCAGTTTCAACTGTCATTCACGCTTCCTGCACAAGCGTGCCCCCATCTTCCTTCACTCCCGAGCCCTGAAGGCTCTCTTCAATAACCCTTCATTTGCAGGGAGTGTATAGGGGCGGTGTATGATCTAACTATTTGGCCTGACGTATAATTGCATTTCACGGTCTGTTCCCCGCTATGAATTTGATTTTGGTAGAGAAAGAAGGTTAAAAAAAATGTTATCAATATAAAAGACAATCTATATAGCATAAAGCCTCATGTAATAATTTATTGACAATTTTTTTAATACTTGTATAATTTAACTAACTACTATTTGTTAAGAGATGTGTGTATTACTCATATCTTTTTTCAATTCCTACTATTAGCTCACGCAGTAGCGCACAGAGGAATTTTTCAAGAGGGGGAGGGGGGTCCGGGGTTGAAAGTTCACCATTCTTGTATCACGCTCCTTTTGATTTTGTCGATTTTGGGGAACAAAACACAGTAAAAAACTAATTATTAAACAAATAATTAGCATTAATTAATAAAATTAATCACTAATAACAAATAATTAAATTTTACGTACTATATACTTAGAATTAGAATCAATCAGAAAGAAATCAAGGGCTTTGGGGTGGGGGAGTCCGGACCCCAAGAACCCTCCACCCCTTGTGTGCGCCACTGAGCTCACACTCTCTATATATTTATTTGTTTATCTTCGTGGAATTTTCAATCGTTAATAAAATACATTTTAAAGTGCTCAATTGAGCTGAAATTTTATACATGATTATTTTGGTTGGCAATACAATAATTTAACTATAATGAATAAAAATTAATTGATTAAAAGTAATTAATTAAAGAATTACAGATACAGCCACGTTGGTTTCATTTTTAGCGACTTGGGTCAAAACTTAAAAATATTTTTTTTTTCACATTTTAAAGCATTCAGTTGAACTAAAATTTTATATACACGATTGTTTTGGATGACAATACGATACTTTAACGATAATTAATAAAAATTAATTATGACTTAATTTTGTGATTCCGTCATATGTATATACATATTTATATTAATTGTAACTATTTAATGAAAAAGTAGCTAAAATGAAAATTTTCTTTGTTGATCTAAGTAGGAATTGACTTTTTTTTATATTACTTGTTTATGACCTCAATCACAATTTTCTTCTCTCAATAGAGAATTAATAAAGGTGACTAATAACGTTCGAAACCATGATTTTAAATCAACACATATATGAATAGTTTTTTGATATTTAATGTCAGTTGAATTAGAATATACATATAAAAAATTTAACTTAAGATTATTATTACAAAAAAAAAAATATTTAAATACAATTTTTTAACAAAAAATGAAAAAAAAGAATGATATATTTTCAAAACATTCTTCTTTCCTAAAAAATGCTTCTGTAATAAGAATATTTTGTCTATTAGCTGGAACTTCTATACCGGGCATGAACTAAAACCTTAGACAAACATTATTTTCAGAGTTACGATTAACTGAAAAAAAGGGTATTTCCTGCTAAAATTTATCTATTCTGATATAATGAAACATAATCCACTTCTAAATAATACTTTGCAAAAATTTCAGTTCAACCCGTTACAAAAGCCCTAGCCATATATAAGCAAAATATTATTATTATGGAAGCAATTTCTTATAAAAGGAGAATGTTTTGAAAATATGTCATTCTTTTTTCATTTTTTGAAAAAAAAACGAATTAATTTGTTATTGTAATAATATTCGTAAAAAATAATTTTAATTGTTATTTAATAATTTTACGTACTTTCTAATTCAAATGATACTAAATATCAGAAAAAAATCCATGTATACGCTTTTTCAAAAATAAATAAATGAATAAATAAATAAATAATTTGCTTTTGAATAATACACGTTTAAATTACACGCTTGTTTCTGGTATTTTAATACGTTATCGTTGAGTTGATCTTTTCTTCTATTTCAATCTTAAGTCTATTATGGTTATAAGAAATTACTTTAGCAATGTTTCACTTATCTTTTATTTACTTCATGCTTCTTTGTTATTAAGTTCATTTCATTCACTTCGGGAAATAAATTAAACTGATTGATTAAAATAAATTTCAATTATAATTTTGAATAGTTTGCCCATAAGAATTCTACAAAAAATTTTAAAATCAGAAACGCAAATAAAAAATGCATTTATATTAAAAATATGCCTAAGTTTCTACATAAGGCACATTCTATAGAATTTATTTTAATTTTCCTTTAAATTATGCATGGATTGTAAAAAAGAGTTAAACTTAAGAAAATTGATTAAATTCTCTCAAAATAAATTCTTTTCATTCAGATGATATTTTATGATTGTAATATGTATCTGAAATTCAAAGTATATTATAACTGGTGGGTTCTTATTTGTATCAAAAACGATAGATGTTAAAAATCTTAGGTAATTATCGAACTTAGAAACTGAACAAATAATAAATGTTTTAACAGCGGCAAAATTTTATATTCCATGCTTTAAATCTTGTTACAAAATTAACGTAAGGTAGTCCCATACTTAAATTTGACAAATTTTTATCCATATATCTCTAGATATTTATCAATTTTGAATAAGAATTATAAAGTGTATGATACCTAAGAAGCTATACAAAAATTGTGATTAGATAAAATCAAGAATATTATTCCTAACTACGCACAACAAATTTAACTAAAAGCTATAATACCTGCAAAAATGCAAAATTATTAAAGTAAAATAAGCTAAAAAATAATGATTCCGGGATAGATGCTCATTTTTACCACTAATATAGATTTTTAAAATTATTTGATAAAAGATTATTAATACCCGAAATACCTGCTTCTTCTGTCGTAAAAGGAAAGAATCTTATGTAATCTAATTTCAAAGAATCTTTCATTTTTACACTATTGGCTATTAAAATTGCAACATAGAGATGGTAGGATGATACAATCATGAAATTCATATAAAAGGAAAAATATACCAGGATATGAAGAAGTATGAGAGAAGAATGACACAGAAAGAAAAACGGCATCTCAAATTCTGTATAAAAGGAAAGTTACACCGCATATTTTTTATTCGAAAAACTCAATTGAATGTCAGTCGTGAATGGAAGAAGATAGTGTTATGTCTCGTATACAGTGGCGCACAATAAAGATAGGGTCCGGACCCCCAAAAGCCTCTTGATATTTTCCCCATTTATTTATACCCTGAGTATAAAGTACGTAAAAATTTAGTTAAGTATTTATTACACGATTAATTTTATTAATTAATGCTAATTATTTATTCTATAATTAGTTTTTTACTGTGTTTTGTTCCCGAAAATCGACAAAATCAAATGGAGCATGATACAAGAATGGTGAACTTTTGACCCCGACCCCCCTGCAAGTGAAAAATTCCTGTGTGCGCTACTGCTCGTATAAAAAGGGCAAATCGCTACCATATGTCGAGATTCGATAGAGGCAGGATCATAGTGTATATTTTATGGTTCCGAGATGTTACTACTCACATTAGTTGGAATCCAATATGAAATCGATGGGTTCAAGATGTTATATTGAATGTAATGCAGGATTTCAATGTATCCCACCAATTATGCGCCAGAAAAAATGCATGCTTTCAAGTCGAACGTGCAGGATCGTACAGCCGCATATCGGACCTTGACAGGGAATTGGAATTGTTTGAAGCACGATAAAAATCCACACGGACATAGTGAGATAGCATCTGCAGCAGTCAGCATGATGACAGTTATTGCGATATCCTTTGACACTGCAGCATACAGACGCGCGTCGACAATGCTGCGCCCTATGACAAAACTGAATGCAGTAGTGGCACTACATTGTCTTTTCAGTCGAATTCTGGTTCTACGTGCAGCATCAAGATCTGGGGTACTCAACTTTTTTCTCTGCCGGGCCGCATACGTATGTTAGCGATTACGCGGCCGCAACAGGAGAAACAATGAAGAGGGGGAAGAAATGCCAAGATAACTTTAGAAAATATAAAATGGAAATTGATCAAAATATTAAAACTCCTATTTTGCTTTTTAATTATTATTTTTTATATATATATATTTTTTATTTTTGTCACTACATTTTTCTAAATTGGAAGCATTTAAGAATCACTTTTTCACAATTACTGCATTAGTAACCGGTTTCATATGAATACCAATAATATAACACATTCCATAGGTTGCCTTTGTTACCATTGTGACATTACCACTGACAAAACATTGTTTTGCTTTTGTAAAGATTATTCACAAGAAAACCAATCACCTCTTGAAAGAGATATCGAGGAAAAGTGTCATTGAATGATTTCTGTTTTTTGGTATTTTTTTAAATACACACTTTCGTGACAAATCAAACAATTATTTAAACATGCTTGTTTTTCACTACAAAATAGTCAATTTTCCACTCGTCTTGAAACAATCTATTTTCTTCGAATACTTTTCGCTTGCAAGATATGAAAGATAGTTGCACCGCAATAAGTTCCACCTATAAATGGCTTCATTTATTACTGTCTATTATCGCTACTGTCAAAAATATCAATTGCCCTTATACGACGTAACGACAGTAAAACAAAATTAATACATTTGTTTTTAACAAAGAATTTCCCATGAAATTTTCATGATCATTGATGAATTTCTCAGAGCAATGAGTCATGACCGGGTCACTTAAAAAGGCTCGGTGGGCCGCAGGTTTAGTATCGCTGATCAAGATGGATGCATCTGTGTTTGGGAGTCACCGAAGAGAACGCTCGTAGTCTGCTTGTATTCTGCATTCTATATCGCAATACAGTTTGTGTTTGATATAACAGCCGTTGGATCGCGGCACGAACACGTCATGTTATCGTCGCCGTCAGATGTTAGATAATGTTCCATATTTTACAGACCTCGGAACCGTCATTTTTCAACAAAATGACAAAAGAACACATGTCGTCCTTCTGTTCATGAGCTACCTTGAAAGAGGTTGTTCGATTGTTGTTCTTATCAGCACGTGCTCCAGAACTCTTACCCTTGACAATACTTGACCATGGTTTACTGAGAAATTGTACCTCTATCTCTGTGGTGTAGGCTTGCAGCAACATGAAATGACTCCATCGTAAGCGTATATATCAACTCGATGACTTAATCGTACCAAGTCGTTTTTGAAGCCCAATGGTGGCAGCTGTGTGTACTTTTTTTTAGAATTATGTTACTCCAAACTGCATGTGGCCGCAGTAGCCTAGTGGTGAAGGTATCGGATCATGTCTGGCTTGTCACGAGTTCGAGCTCAGTACCACTAAAGACGCACCATGTAGGGGAGCGGTGCACGTTAAATCTGTCCAGAGTTTAAACGTCCTCCTGTTGATGGGCTGTGATAGTTAGGAGAGGGGTTATCAGATCAGGCGTCGTCCTCATCGCTTGGCCATGGTTCAAAATTGTGAGAGTCTTTCGCTAAAAGCTTTCGTGTAGCTGAACAGTGTGACGTTAATATTCACTATCGCATTCTCCAAATCGCATACAAATTAAATCATGTTTTTTCCCCCTACTATTTATGCTTAATACGTACATTAAGTAAATATCAGCTATTTTCTTTTCCTCTTGGTGTAACAATTTTCATGATCAGCAGTGTATTTGGGTAAACATTTTGTAATAGCTGATATTTACATATTTTGTATCTATATCAAATTTTTGTTTTACATACCAGCAACATTCACTTTCGAACATACCTTTATAAACGATTAAATAAGCAGAATAGGCGATTTTGCAACTGATATAAATGTTGAATAGAATTTTTGCTTTTATGGGGTTACCTTATCATTTATAATTTAATATTTTAAGAAATGATTTTCCAAAGATTCTCATTGTTTCAAATTACATTTAATTAAATTTGCATTTATACAGTAAATTAGCCATTACCCGTTACTCCGTAAGACATTTATCTATTGACATTGTGTGATATTTTATCTATTCTCTCCCTCTAACCCATCCTTGGGAATCAATTTTCCCAAAATCCATTCTTAGTGGATCGCAATTCAACAAAAGTAACGGAATTTTTGTCTATAACATCCCCACAATCCTTCCTTTTGAGTCGATTTTTCATGAACTTAATTTTAGTGGATCTCTACTCAACAAAAGTAACAGCCCTGTGAAATTTCATTTCTGTAAGTCTAATAGACCCGGAGGTCTCTCGATGTAATGGTTAGTCTACTTTCTCCCATATATAGATACACATATATGTATAATTCGTCAATGAATATGAAATTTGAACTAATGCAGTTCTAAAGAAAATAAAACGTGGACATGAAATGAAATTCTGGACATGGAATACACACGCTGAAAAATAATAAATTAATATTTATTTTACTAAATAGGGTACAAATATTATAAATACCAGTTACAGAAATATAATTAGTAAGAAATTATTAATCCTATTAATCGATAAAATGTCCTTTCTTTCAGATTATCGAATTATTTTATCTTATGTCTTTCATACATAATAGTAGATAAATAAAATGTCTCAATGTAGTTGTCTCTGTCTTTTGTATTGAACAAATATTAGTTAATATGTGATAGACAATAATTTGTAATTATTTATCAGGAAAAATACTTTTCTTAAAACTAAAACAATAGCAATTTAGAAATAATTTTGATGAAATAATTCTCAAGAGATGGATAAAAAATAATAAATATTTGGAACAATATATATAATCTTTGGATAACACTTTCCCAATATCTAAATTGTATTAGTTTCAGAATAAAAAATAAATTTTATTACAGTTACTTGTTTTGAGTTTATAGAAAACTTTTTGACTTCTGAAAATATACTTAGCATGTCGAAGTAAAGCAAATATTTTATGAAATTACTGTGAAAGTTGTTTGGAAAAATCAACTCGGCTTAAGAGAAATAGGAGAGATGACTATGAAGGTAATTGGCATTATGTTCTTTATCTAAAAGGAAAGAATTCTTGTTCTTTCTCTTCCACGTGATTTCCTCGTCATTTGTAAAATAGTAAGATATTCAAATGGAATTTATATCAGTTTTTGCAAGAGCCAAAAAATATCAGTTATTGTAATTTTCTAGAAATCTGTTTATTTGAATTTCATAATATTTTGAGAATATAAAGCAAAGAGGCAATATTTAAGTGATGCATTTAAATCAGAATTCTCTTTCAGGTAAAATGATAAAGAAAATAAGTTATTGAATTACACTAGTTCAATGATATTTTACCGGGAAAAAAAACTCTGTTGAAAATTATTTGTTTAATCCTCTAAGCATATACGTATTATTTACTTCCTCCAAACTGAAATAAAAAAAGCAGTTCAAATAGCCCCATACAAACAGAGTTTTGTTGCTGAATATAAATATGAAATCATCTCATATTGATGTAACATAACATCTCATTGAATAAATAATGCATCAGTTTTGATCCTTTTTAAATCTATTCACAAACTCTTTTTTTAAAAAAATTTTTTTTTTCTGTTTTCTTTTTTGAAAAGTTCTTTCATATGAAAGGACGATGATAGATAGATGAGATGAAGAAATGAGTTCTTGAACAATATACATGAAGTATCTGTGAAGCCAATTAAGTTATGTTTGCTTAACGTTAAAGAAATGCGACTAAATTTAGGTTAAGAGCGAATAATTCCTTGCGGAGTTTTGAAATCAGATATTTTGACATACTTTTTCAATTCCTTCTAAATCAGTAAGTTTTGTTCATTTTAATATGAGTTCTTACAGTTTCTGCAGTAAAGTAAAAAGTTTAATGTATCAAAACAATTTTTGCAATGAAGTAATTGCATTTGTTTCAGTAGCATAAAGTATGAACACACAAATAAAAAGAACTAATTATCTTTCTTTGTGTTTCCCACACGATAACATTTAAGCGATGTACAGCAGAACCTGCATTTTTATATAAAATTATAGATACAAATTTCTGCGTTTTATAAACCTTAAAATTTAAATGCATCTCTTATTTCGGTATTTTTAAATAAGAAAAAAATTAAAATTTAAATAATTTTTTTAAATTATTTTATTGCAAAATAAAATCTGTTGACCCAATCCAAATAATTGACTTTAACCGAATTGCAGATCTACAAGTACAATATAAATATAAAATATCCTACACATCTGCAACCGACCCTTTTTTTTTTATCTTGTGGGAAAGTATGAAATCAGAAACTGTGAAAATCAAGCTTTAAGATTAAATTTTATTATTTTTTTTGCATTAAAATAATTCTGTTTACACTTAAGATATACGCATTTTATATAATGGGCCTTCTTTTTCCGTAAAGTGTTCATGTATGATTTTTTTCTCATTCTCAGAGTCTTACGAGCCTTTTTTGAGGAAGTCTTAGACATAATTTCTGCTACCTTTTTTCATGGATTATTAACCTGAAAAACAGAAATGACAGAAAAATGCTTTATTTTAAAATTTAGACGTTTCATAATGCCTAAGCGATTACCTATTCCATAATTAAATATCACCGTTGTTTCATTTTATCAATTGTTATTTTGGAAGATCCTGATACACACACACACACATCTTTTGTCAGTACTTCCAAATTGTGAAATCTTTAGCTTTTTTAACTTTCTCATCTATACAAAATGAAGATTTGTTGACTTCTTTCATGTTTGCCTCTCTGGGCTACAAAGTCAAGTTGCTTTTTATAGTACAGTATTAATATTAAGAAGCATAATTACCAAATATATGTAAAATTCGAGATTTTATAGTATGAAAAACTGTTAGTAGAGCTACCCAAAAGAAATTTTATCAATAGAAATACTTTTGTATAAAAAATTGTTCAGTGATTCTTTTTGACATAATTGAGATTTTGAATTTACAAAATCTTACGTTTAAGTTCTTACAACTGAAAAATTTCCCTTTAAGAGATGTTTCGAATTCCATATTTTCACATCTTGTTTTGTGTCAATAATACTATATTATGGAAAATAATTGTTTTAAAGACAGGTTCGGAAAATTCTACTTTATATTTTTTACAAACGACAAAGCGTTTTAAAATTTTATTTATGGTGAATGTCGAAAGAAATGAGAATTTGGTTTTGTAATTATGGTGATTTATCCTTATTAAAATAATGCTTTCCTTAATTACTAATTCATAAATCAACTCAAAATAAATGCTTTAAATAATTAAGAAATAATAAGGTATGAGTCAACTCTCTCTCTCTCTCTCTAGGCAGGAAATATTAATTCATAAATATTCATGTTAAAAATTTGAATATGCAAGTTCGTTGAAAAACAGCTGTATCAAATTTAAATCAAGGAAACTTTCAGGAGCTCTTAATGATCGGTATATTTCTAAACATTAAAAAAAAGGAATCAATGATTTTTTAAAATGTTATACATTATTTCACCAGTCAAGTTTATAACTACTCATCATACATATTTTCTTGAATGTGTGATGTTTTTATAAAATGAAAACAGGGTTTGTGTGTGTGTGTGAATTTGTTTTTTCATTGTATGCGCAATTCACAATTTTGTTTTGTTCAATATTTAACTCTTTTTACACATCAAGAATAGTAACAAATTAAATTACCAATATAAAATTGAATTATCTGACAGTAAGTACAACGTTTGAAATAGGACAACATATTTTTACTTTCAAGTCCATTAATCAAAAATTTGTAACCCCAATGAGGTTCAACAAGACATCGTCGCCCCACTTTACAAAATCCTTTTAATGAAACTGTGTATTAAACTCACAAATCTATTATCTCATTACAAAAGGCTTTAAAAACTGCTGACAGAGCCTGGGTTCAAGCGAGTACACTGGATTTCTAAGGATCCAAAATTAATCATTCAAAAATATTTAAACGCTCAAGAGTACTATTATGAAAAAGCAACCACAATCGTAAATCAATTTTAATAAATCGTAAGTTTTTTGAGCTAAAATCTTAAGATACATCATGAATGATACATTTCTAATGTTTAAATGTTTCACTAACTGTACAGTATTATGTGGACTGTAATGTGTACGTCATGTGTTACTGCTATGTATGTGTGACTGTTATAATAATTATGTATTGTGTTTATGTAAATATTTAGCAAATATATAACCGGAGAAGAGACGTTATATTATAAATAATTTAAGAGAGAAGAGTAATATGTGTACCAAAATTGATACAGATAGAACATATATCAATTTCCATAGCAACTGACATATCAATGTATGTCGAAGTAGATGCATGTTAAATTTGTCAGTTCTCTAAGTCCTTACGTTTTAGTATGGTGTGGAAGTCTGAAGCATCGGCGATGCTCAGGGTTCAAAATTACGAGTTCAGTTGCTGATGTCCTACCTTAGCTTTCAATAAACAATCAGTCACAGCATAATACAAAAATTGTATTAATATCTCTGTTTATGCGTTCAAATGTTCAGGAAATAATTTTTGTAAATATGATGAACAATCAAATAATTATATATAAGCAAAAATTTATATAATTTTTTATAGAACTTGTGTTGAGAAGGTGGAGAATTTGTATTGAACAGGGCAAACCAATATTTATATATATATTAAAAGCAGGATAACCCAAAACCTAGACGCCACAGCGTATAAAATAAAATAAAAAAAATTGTGGAAATGTAGCGCATATACACCTAATATTAATTCAAACAAAGCACAACCTCGATATTTTTCATTTTTTAATACCAGTTTTATATCATCACATGTATAAATTTAAAATGAAAATCTTGTGTCACTTAAATTTGCTAAAATTCAAATTATTATAAACGTGTAATTTTGAAAAAAAAAATGGAAACACAAAACAAATATTATTCGCATGCATATGATCAAATGGTCCCAATACATTTCAATAAAAGGGAGTGGTTTAAATATATTACGATTTCAATTTAAATGTAATGGGGCAATGCAAGATTTACACTTGGTCCCCTACACATCTGTTTCGTGACTGGGAACACTCATCCGACATGGATAGTCAAGGGCCGGGTAATAGCCATTCTTGACTGCGTCCCATCAGAACATCCCATTATGTAAATTCCGATGGTGAATCGCATTTTGTCAGGGGTGATAACTCTCTACGGGCGTTGTGAAGAGTCGTTTCAATCTCTTAAACGGATTAAAGAATATGACGAAGTCACGAAGCATGTGAAGATTTCGATTAGTCTCCGGTTTTTTATGTGTCTCCCAGTTTTAAAATAACATTTTCTCGCAAAAAAACTGGTGCTTCTGATTTAATAGTAGAAGCACATATATCAAAGCTTTAAGAAATAATATTTCTTTGAAAAACCCATTCAGCCATAGATTCTTTTGGGGGAGAAAACCCAGGCGTTTCATTCCTGTGATGCATTTTTTGGGTGTTATGAAAATTATAAAAATATAACTACATTTTGATGAAAAATAGTTTTCAGTTTCTTAGCTTTCGAGAGCGATATGAAAACTTGGACTAAATTCCAAATCGATTTTTTAGATGAAATAGATTTACCGAGAAGTAGGTTTTTAAAGAAAATCTTTACTTTAGAGCTAACAATATAATTTCTTTAAAAAGAAAATGGATTTAATTTTTAAAGAGCCTCATATTTTTATTTTACATTTTCAATCAACTTTGAAAAGATTATTATTTTTTTAAAAAAAAAATATGAAAAGCAATAAAAGTGGGCTTGCAAACATTAAGTTAGGAAAAAAAATTTTAAATTAAATATTTTTTTTCCTAATGGGGCTGTGGATTGGTAATTACCATTGCAAACTTAGAACATTCTCCAAGAGCTTATAATTTTGTATGTGCTAAAAATAAATCCTAAAAGTCACGATAAATATATATTTCAGGTAAAGTACTTCATCATCTAAATTATACGAATGTTTCCTTTCAAATTAGATTATAACATATATAAATTTTAGCATAGATATACAAAGTACATAATACTATAATAATAATTTCTGATAGGTATATCCTTTATCTTTATATGCATATATTTTTTCTTTAAAATATGTTGCAAATTTAAATTACACTGTGCAATATACTAAATGAAAAAATTTAAGGACAATGGTTTCTCTTTTTTTTTTCTACTAAAAAGTGCAGATCTGAAAAAAGTAAGTTATTTGCTTAATTTTTAAACTGGAAAGTGAAGACATTTAACTTAAAAGAGAATATAAAATATGTAATCGATAAAAACTTGTTTGAAGACTCGCCCTTCAAGAGGGGGTAAACTAAGGGAAACAAATTATTCATTCGCATAATTTATTTTTAATATCCCATCTTTCTTGAATGATGTTTTCTTAGATAAATTCATATCTTTTGAAGACTTTAATTAGAAATTTTCTTCAAAGAAAAAAAAAGTGATTGTATATTGCATACAGAAAAGAGTCAATTTTATTACGAAGACATATATCCAGAAAAATCTCTTTTCCTTCTATTCAATTTTATGCTTGGAATAATATGTTTAGCCTTTCATATTAGAAACAGGGATAAACAGAGTTCACTAAGAAGAAAGTATTTTAAATGCAAATGCACACATTTATTTTTAATAGATAATAGAATTCTTAGTAGAAGAACTTTCCCGTTCGGATATTTTGTCTATTTACATTTGTTTGATATGAAATTTATGCGCATGCTAAGATTTAGGTATTGTGCAAAATTTAGTTTCAAAACATGAAGATTTCTCTTAAGGCTTTCAAAATCATGCATTCTGAAATTTTGATCGCATCCTTTTTCTTATGATATTGCAAAATATTTTAGCTGAAATAATTTTTTTAAACTAAATTAAATTTGTCATTTAAGGTTGAAAAGTTTTTGTTATTCGTATACTATTTTGTGAAACTTAGCAAACAATTATAAATGCTAAAAAAAGAATAACTCATCATATATTGATACATATAAAGTGATGCCCAAAATTTTGGACATTTATGGAAATGTTTATGTTTTTTTTAAATTGCATGTTTATAGAAAATGTTAAGTTCACAAAATACAAAAGCATATAAATCCTTTTAAAGAGAAAAGACTAAATTGAATAAAAAAAAAAAATTCACAAATATTTCCAATAAAAAGGTAAATTCTGGTGCTTGTAATAAGATATCAGTACATAGTTGGGTAGCCTTTATTTTTTTTCACATTGATGTTTTATGAAGTTCTTCCTTCGTTATTATACGATTACAGGAAATAATTATATCATCAACTGGTTCATTTTTATTTCATGGGCGACTCGTTCGAACAAAAAAGTTTTCAAACGGTACTCAAGTTTGAGAGGACCAACGAGAGGATTGAGGTCAGGACTATTTCCTTGTCAGGACAATAGTAGTATTTAGTCAAGAAGCAATGTTATCAAATAAAAGAGTAGATAGGACACCGAGGAAGGGATGCAAAATTATTGTGTTACGTGGGGTTTTTTAAAAGAAATTGTTTGGCAGGTAAAGGGGGTTTCGGTACTACATCGGGAGCCCGGGGATTTTTTGGGAATACAATACCCGGGCGTAAAAATTTAGTAATAAAAATAAAAAGTATTAATAATAAAACAGGGTAAAGCCGAAAAAAATGTACCACATCTGTAGGTGACAGATGAGTAAAAATATTATGTTTTCAATATAGTAGAATGTCATCAACAGCCACCAGAAGGTATCTGAATGATGCTGGTTTTCAAAAATTCCCAAAAAATTTAGGAAAAATTTTAACAGAGAAAAAGAGCTAGAATTCAGAGGGGAAAAAAAAACCAAATTTATAACGGGGAAAAAAAAGACTTCAGTGGGGAAAAGAAAAGCATTAATTGGAGAAAAGATCAATGATCGGAAGTTATGTGGAACGAAGAAACTAAGATATAGTTTTTCGGTAGTTATGGATGAAAATACGTAAGATGTAGTATAGGGACAAGGGTACATTCTGAAACCCTTCGAAAAACGTGAAGAATTTTTCTTAGTTTTTTGGGTTTGTTAAAAATGTCAGCAGATAGGGATGTTCACCTTCATGTTGTCTATGGGACACTGAACGCCAGAAAATACATTGGCACCATTGTAGAACCCAAAAAACCCACCTTTAAAAAAGGTTCTATTTACCAACAATGGTTCATTTAACAACAAAACCCCGCTCCTTGCCATACAGCAAAAATTTTCGAAAAAAATGGTTTTCCCTACAAAAAAAGCATTGGGTTTTTTTTGTAAGGGCCAAAAACAATTATAACCCCAAAGTTTAAAAAATTGTGGGCCCTTAAAATCTCTTTTCCGGGAAAAAAACAACCCAACAAATAAAAAATGAATTAATTGAGTCTATAATGTTTCCTGGAAACATGTAACAACGAAAAAAAGAGCTTAAAACTATCGTCAGTTCAACGAAACATCGATGCGAAACTGTAATAAAAAAATAAAGCCTACTGAGTACTGACATTTCATTAATTTTGACACATCAAATTTTCTAATGCAAAGATAAATATTGAGATTAACATTCCCGCCCAAAAATTTGAAATTTTTTTTTTATTTATTGGATTCAGTATTAAATTTTAAATTCTTTTTGCAATGATATATACCACTTTGTATTTTTTTTCAAAAGTAACATTTTTTTTTAGGGTATGAATTTCAAAAAAAAAAAAAATTCACTTTTTTTTTATGTTTTGGGACTTAGTTAAAATACCGTAAACCAATTTTTTCCAAAACAAAGGAGCCCCAAATGTCCGATATTTTTTAAAATTTGGGAAAAGAAAAATTAAGAACGATGACATTTGATGACATTTTTTGAATTGGCAATGCCTTTTTTTTTGGCGAAATTGTTCGACGGCGTATTGCGTATCATATTTTTTTGTTTGTATTCTTTAATATTTTCGATATATCATGATTGGCAAATATTCTGATTATCTACTTTAATTTATAATTATTTATCTTCCCTGTTGTATGGATTACTAGAAAAATAAATCTATTGATTGATATTGTATTATTATTTTTATAACTTAATTTCTTACTAAGCCTTCATTTGCTGTTACAGTAAATCTGCAACATTTTAAATAAGAGTATCGCCCAATATCCCATCAACGATTAGAAATTTATAATAAAACATGTGATGGTTATTGCTCTCATAATAACCAAATATGCATTGAAATTTCATATATTCCATAATAAATTCGTAGTGATAGAAATCATGAAGTAATAATGGCAGTAAGTGAAGCTTCACTGTAGAAAACCATCATCCTGGAATGCGTCTTTATTGATGGTAATCTTCCATGGTATTCGCCTGGAGGAAGACGTTACGCGTACGCCTGAGGTCAATAAATTCCTTCAATATGGAGATATTTGATTGAAGGAATGCTCTGAATATTTATTGGATATCAATTTAAATGGAATTTGCGTTAAAATATTTAGAAAAAGAACCTTTTAATATGCACTCAAACTTTTTCTTAGTAATACAGTTGCAATAAGAACTTAAATGTTTATTATGATATATCGTGTAATGTATTTGATTATTATAAGTAACCTTATCTCTTACAATAACACATTTATTATTTTTTGTTACATTTAGAATATTAATATCATGTATGGTTAAAAAATAACTGAATATTAAGGGTTCTGTCATTAAAATTCAGAAATTGTTAAGGATAAATTTTGAATACAACATGAGATATGCATCAGATAACATAACATGTACACTTAATGCTTACATTGGTATCTTTTGATATGTATGGATATCTTTCATGTAAAAAATCATCTCTTAACTTTTTCTTCATGAACAGTTGTTGCAGTAAGATGCTTGATACTTTATGATCCATTCTAGATAAATATATATGAATATATAAGTAATAATTCACTATTTAAATTTTCTGTCGAGGAATTCTATTTAATCTATGATGGTCTTGAGCCCTCCAAGGTTTTATGTGATAATTAATTTTTTTAATTTACCCACCTGGTGTGACATATCTTTTTAATTACAACTTTATCTTCAAAAATTGCCGCTTTCACTTATTTCAAAACGAGATGATGCAATATTGCATCATCCACGCATGATTATATCCACCAGTCACAGTTTTCTAAAAACTGATATCTTATGATTTTTAAAGCTTTCCGATCGAACAGATGAGCGCTTTTGTGTACTGTCCTATATCCGCGTGTGTTTGTGTTGTGCTTTTCGTGTCGTCGTTTTATGTGATTAAAATCAATATATATATATAAATGTGCAATAAATTCTAAAATGTTTTAATTAAAAAATTGCCCTTTTTTATATATATATATATATATATATATATATATATATATATATATATATATATATATATATAATTATATATATATATATATATATATATTATATATATATATATATATATATGCCAGGCCTACTGGTAAAATGAGGAGGGCATCATCACTATAATAACTTCCTTATTTTGCTTTAATCACATAAAATCTAGCATGGCGACCCTTTGGCGCGCAACCGAGTAAAACAATAGACAACCAATTCGGCGAGGAGTCACCAGCTAAGCCTTTTCGAGTATGCGTTCTTCGCCAATGCTCGCTCCACCTTTAAATAGGCTAATTCACCCGCAAATCCTTACGCGATGGTAAAGTGTTCACTCTACTTTCATTTATTATTTACTTAATGTTGAAGCTAAACTTTTCAAACCTGACATATATATATGTGTATATATATATATATTGATTTTATTGTATTACTTAAATGATATTTAATGTAACGCACACATACAAACATGGCTCTAATTATATCATCAATATCTTTAACGTTTCTCGAAATAAGAATCACGTACAAAAAGAAAAAAAAAAACTTCATATCCTTTACAACTTAATAATTTCGAAGCTCTTTTTCTTAGATGTTATTTACTTTTTTAAAAAATTAATGAGCTAAATGTTTAAATTTACGTAAAATACAGACTTTAATGTGTTTATCAAGTTTAATTAAGTATAAAACGACAATTAGCTAAGTAAATAAAAAAATATCTAATCCGTGATCTATACTAAAAATAAAATTTATAAATTCAGATTGTATTTCATTATTATCAAACTGCTATAATAATTTAGATGCGTAAATTACGCCATTTTCTTGTCTGTGTCAATTGCTTGTTCATCTTTTACATTAATATAAGATAATTAATGGTTAGGTTGTTTTTAAGTCTTAAAAATTAATATGGCTTCAAAATATAATGTACACTCATGGACAAAAAAATTAGCGCACCAAGAAGGAGACCTCAAAATAAAAAGAAATTTTACATACGTAATGACTACTTTGATATAAACAAATTATTAGAAAATCAAAGAAAAGAATATTTATTTCAAAAAAAAGGCAAAAAACGGATTTTAACCCCCTGTTGAACCCCCTCTAGCGCGAATCCCGTTGCGTCAATCGGGCATTGAGGCATACAAGTTCGATGATGTTTAGGCATGTTCGTTCCCCCAAACTCTGGGATCCCCAACTCGCCCCCCCAAATGATCCTATCTTTTTTGGAACAAATCTGGGGTATAAAGGCCAAGAAAGGTAAAGTGAGGACATCTTTACACCCTTTCCTTTGGAGGCCGACATTGCTTTTGAAAAATGGTCCTGGGCCGTTGCTTTGGGGCAATACATGTGGTTCAGGATTCATGGACATCCTTTTGGGCTGTCAGTGCCACGGATCAATGGGGTGACCGTGTATTCGCAATGGCACCCCATACATCACACCAGTTTGGGGGGGGTGTGTCACGAAATAAAAGGGAGGATTGATCCGTTCACCAGGGGGTCTCCCCACACGAACACGATTTCAACACTGCAGGGTGAATCGGAATTCTCGCTAAAGAAACCTGGTTCCATCCCCTGCATTTTCATTTTCCCCTGTGTTTTGACCACCCCAAAGGAGCTTCGATGGGGGGGCGTCGGGCACACGTAATGGCGCCGCATCCCGACGCCTTCCCCCCGGGGTTTGAGAAACACAGGGGCCTAATGAAGGGGCTACCTGTGCCTGGATGGGGGCCCAGAAACAGTTCGCGGCAAATTTTTTACGATTTGGCGTTTCCCCGACTGGTCTGTCGAGGGGGGCCTGAGCCTGGTCTTCGTGAAATGACATTCTCGGATCCACTGGTCCCAACACCTCCTCACAACACAATCAGAGCGGCCTAATTGACAAGCTACTCGCCAAACTGACCACCCAACTTCCATCATGCCGCGATGATGCTCTCCCTCTCAAACTGTGACAGCTGCTCATATTGTCTTCGAAAACGGCATAATGCCATGTCTACCTCAGCTCTTCCTTTGCAAACGATTCAGCACAATCAAAGAAGCTTTGGTTTCCTGTTTTATACTCCACGGAGAAGACGTTAAACGCCCTCTACAGGCTGTATGTAATGCGCAATCACGCTGCTTTTCTAATCATTAGCATATCTCCCCGACATGTACCTTCCTGCCAAGTTTCATTACGATCCCCCAATTATTTCTTGGTGCGCTAATTTTTTTGTCCATGAGTGTATTTTTATGTAAACTTTTGATACATTTTTTTGATGTGTTCTAAGTTAAGTAACTCTTCTTGCCATATCATTGACTTATTTCGCCTTGTGACTTAAGTATAATATTAATACATCATTTTTTGTTCATAAATACAAATTTCTATTTTTTTTTGATTTTTTATTAGTAATTTTTCTTAAGTTAACTTTTAAAAAAAAAAAGGAAAACTGTTTATTATGATTTGGTTGCCAAGTATGAAATAGAGCAAAGTTTTTGTGTGTTATTTATTTCAATCGCACATAACATCATTTAGGACGCGGTATTCTGGAATAATTTATTTTTCGTATGAAAGATATTTCTTTTCCTCTTTCTAATACACATTTCAGTTTGAAAAAAAATTAACAGGTCATCTTAAAATCTTAGTTTTTATTGGAAAAGAAATTGAATTCAATTATGTGCATTTTTTGCTCTATTTCAACTGGACAACTTAACACCAAATAATCACAAGTTTATTATCTAAAACAAAACCAAATGGTTTCTATTTAGATTCAAGAAAAGAATTAACCTTTCTAATAGAAATACCAAATTAATTTTTTTTATTCATCTGATATATTTCTTTTATTCGTGTAAAAATCATATAAGAGAACAAAAAATGGCATTGATATCAGTGATTTATTCCTAATATTTACAAAATATATATTATATTTTATCACGAGAAATATCATCAAATTCATTCAACATATCATACGAATATCACTATGAAGCATTCATATCAGATTGTGAGATATGATATTGATACAAAATATCAATATATGACATCCCCGTTACAAATGGATATCTCACATTCATATCGTACATGAATATATAGTATATAAGAATAACCCAAGCTGTATAAAATAAGTTTTCAATTTATTTAAAAACTTTTGCTCAGACACTATTGCATTTAAGGTATTATTAAAAATTTCCATGATAGAAATAACTGAGAATCCAAACAACATTCATGATCTATGAATAAATATTATGAAAAATGAAAACTTAATCTGCCTCTACTGATACTCTTTTATGTAACCTGACCTTCCGATATCATTACCATAGAAACACGACTCGTAAAAATGTGACTTAGAGCCATAATTTTACATAATCATTTTCAAAAATGCAATTAAGGTATTCCTACAAATGATGAATGTCGGAAATACATTTTTTTACTCTTTTATTCCAGGTTCCCATTCACCATTTGTCAAGTTTCGAATTGGGCCGCTCGCTACAAACTGCGGTTTGTGTGCCGATAACGAATGATCTATGGACACAATTCCCAGCGTTTTTCGCCGTCTGCATATTTGATGAGGACGACTCTCCAAAGAATAATCGTGCTCGTTATTCTGTTACTCGGAGTGCCTGGAATGAGCGACTGATTCGTCGTACAAATGCGTGAAGGAGTATTTTTATCTTTGGATTGCGAATTGTTTAAAATTTAAAAAGAGAGAGAAAGAGATGAAGATTTACGGATGATAAAACATAAGAAGTGTTTAGAAAAGTGGTTTTTCTCTCCTGCTGTTGTAGAATTAAAAAATTCAAAAAGTTTGGTGATAAGTTTCAGACATTACAATTAATTTTAGTTTACCAAAAGCTCAATAATATAAAAATAGAAAAATTTAAAGGTCATGAAATTTTGATTAAAATTTTAATATTATAAAATATTGCTTCTTAACAGTCTTAATACAGTAACTTACAATTTCATATATATTAAATAATTATTCATTTGTCATTATAATATGGACGCGCGTTGATTTTAAATATGAATTCTAAGTTTAAAACTGCTTAATTGATTTCGGAACAAAATCATTTTATAATGCTTGCAGAATCAATGTTCTGATTTCTAAAATTTAGAACACATAATATGAAAAGGAATTAAAATATGTGTAATTTTAAAGTAATTAAATTGTTGATTTCTCCTTAAAATTTAGAAAGTCTCCTGAATATGATCAACACTCGGTTGCTTGTAAATTTAAAGAGAATCAAAATGTTTTGATTAATTTAACCACATATAACGACACATAAATTAATGTAATCAATTTAAAATAAATTATTCCCTCACATTTGCATTATCTTAGTTGATTACATGCTATTTATGTAATTGAATGTAATGAGTAACTTGAGTAACATATTTCAGTAACTGAAAACATGAGCTTAAAGAATTGAATTTTGAAACTTAAAAATTCATTAATTTTCGAAAAAAAATTGAAGAATTTAAATAATTATTTATTCATATATTTCTTGATGTGTTTCAGTATATGAGTTGAAAAACTAAAATTTATAAAATAAATTGTAAGCAAGATTTCTCTCTAAGTATGAATTATTAATATATACAGCTTAGTAACGTGATAGTGATTTAATTTCATTTTTCATTAATTTTCAATATTATAACAGGGGCAGAATAATGTAATTAATAAAATAAATGAGTATCGTCTGAACTTGATTCATTAAGGAAAGAATAACCACATTTTTCACTCTATGTTCTATCATCTGCATAAGTAATTTTTTGACTATATGATGACTACTGAAAATTAAAAATACTACAGAAATTGGAGCATGCTTTGAAGGTGCTTATTTACCATATCATCAATATAAGTACCCAGTATCTTCCCAAAGAATAAAAGACTGAATGTGAGATCTCAAAATTAGACTGAACTTATAAATCAGAAAAAATAATCCCGCTATTGATATTGCTGTACATTTCTCATACACATTATTGAACCTTATTCATCATTGCATATGTTTTGTATAAATGTCATTTTCTTGTAAAAATTGTATCGATGTTTCGAACTTGAAGTTTGTTAATAAAATATTTATCACAAATACTTACCTCTTATGTCTGAATTAAACTGTAATGAATTCATGTTATTAATATTTTTAAATCAACTTAATGGAATATAACTTCAAGAAAAGAAAAATTTAATGTAGAATTAATTAAATATTTAATAATATCCTTATGTGAAGAATAGACATGTTACAAATTAAAATAATTTTTACTTTTTGCTCCTTTCACCTTAAAATGTATTAAAGGAAAATATGAAATGATTATTATAAACTATTTAATAATAGTTATATCGATAAATATTTTCTTAATGTATTAAATCATGTTAGAAAACAAACCCATGGAAAAAACATAAAAGAGACTACATTTCTTATACAGATAAATATTTTAAGTTACAGATATATAAATTGCGTATGATATGATTTCGAAATTCATTATCCATAAATATGAGCAAATAAATATTTTGGAGTTTGTATGTGATTGTTAAAAAATTCTCATATTTCAAAATGTTTTAATAACAAATAAAAGTTTGAAATTACTTTTAAGGTTTATTTTTAGTGTTAATTTTAAAACTAAATAAACCTGGGAATAAGCAAAATATTTGGGAAACCTAATTTTTAGCACCCTAAAACAATAGAAAAAATATTATAATAAGTGTTATTAAAATTTTAATTGGAAGTGTACAGCTGTGTTAGGAGTTGAATTAAATAAACATTTATAACTGTTCTTCAAATATTGTTCTTTTTATAACAATCGAGTTTCAGAACTACATTCAAAGTAAATATTAACCATTAAAAATATAAAATATTGTTTACTCTAATGCCCATTTCTTAAAAATTAATTCTCATGGGCAATTCTCATGTCTTACTTCGGTACTATTGCAATGAAGTTAAATTTTTCTCGAAATATCTGGCTTTAATATTACCTTCAATTTCTTGAAATATTAAAAATGTTTTATTCAAGTTCCATAAAACATCAGTTCCAATATTTTCTTCAAGCTCCTGAAGTAAAAAAAGTACTTTTTGAAGAAACATTCTTGAAATGATAAAATAGCAGTTTTCAAGTATATAACAATATGGCAAAGAGAGGATTGTTGATTAAGATTCAGGTTTATAAAAAATAATCGAATCATAATACATTATATCTCAGGAAAAATTCTTCTAATATGGAGTGTGGTCACCACGAACTCTATAAAAGCCTCACAAAGATCCATCATAGAACCGTCAACGAGGATGTGCTTTTGGTAATAAATTGCCTTTTTTCAAAAGATTAGCTTTTTATATCTGGAGATCTTGAGAGGGGGTTAACGGTTAGTAATGACACTTAAAAGATCATCGATGATGTTCTATACATTGAGATAGGGAGACTTACTTTGGCAAATAACACGACTTATTATATAAATATGTATATCCTCTTCTTCATTAGAAATCAACAATGTAAGCAGTGTGTGGCCTCTTTTTATCATGCATAAAATGAAAGCTGAACTTGCAGTATCCCATGAAAACTTTACATAGATTTCAAAAACCCGTACCTCAAAGACTAACATTAGTTGTACGATTATCCAACTTGAGAAGGCAGACAAGAATTTCAGCCAAAAATAGACCTTTTTTCCTTAATAGAGAACTCCAATTTCTTTGTAAATGAAGACTTGCCGAGAATCATTTTTTAAGTGAATCCTGAAAAATCAATGAAAAGAATATATCCTCAGTGTGTCCAAGAATGATGTATTCAAATCCACAATAAAAATTCTCCCTTTCGATGTGATTTGAACACTGAATACCAGGTGTAAATGTTTCTTGGTTAAGATTTGTTAAATGTTTCTTTAAATTATATTTTCATCACGAAAAACCTGTTGTCGTTCTTTGCCTATACGAAATCGCTCTTAAGGTATCCGACTACGTTCCGGAGCCGTGATTTTAAAAGCGCATAAATGGAAAATTTTTCATGATATTTAGTGTCTTAAAATTAGAATACTTATAAAGTTTTTTTTAAGGACATTTTGACAAAAAATTATTTAAATACAATATTTGCTTAAAATTAACTTAGAAAAATTTTTTCCAATGTTCTCCTTTGTGAAAAATGCTTCTATTATAATAATTATTTTTGCCTGTATATAGTTCAGACCTCTGTACAGAGGCCCAACTAAATTTTTTTGAAATATATAACTTAGAAGTGGGTTTTTTCATATTTTACGACAACAGAGGGGAGCAATTTTAAAAAAAAAAACGCCAATAATTTTTTAAATTGGTGGTAACCCGAAAATAATAATTTTTAAAAATAGTCTGTTGAGAGGTCGAGCTATATACAGGCAAAATATTTTATAACAGAGTTTTTTACAAAGGAACATTTGGAAAAAGATTATTCTGAATTTTTTCCCAAATTTGTGTATTTAAATAATTTTTTTGTCAAAATGCCTTACTATTTTACATGTATTCTATTCTAAGTGACACTAAATATCATGACAATTATCCATTTATGCATTTTTTTAAAATCACGGTTCCGAACGTAGTCGGATACCTTAATGTCAAATAGCGATCAACATTCTGGCTACAGTACCATTTGTTTATAAATGATTCAAAAGCGGCCTGGATATCTCTTTATGGATGAAATTTGTAACCATTTAGCTATTTAAAATTGAGACTGCACGCTTTCAAGTCTTGCCTATGGTTTTCCACCTCACTGAACCATCAATGCGAGTATGAGAAAGTAATACATCTGAAATAAAGCCAAACTAATGGCTTTTAATGCAGTATCCACAACACACAAAGAGCAAAATTTCCAAATGCTTAAATGGTCACTAAAAACAAACGCTGAGTACCATGTATTCCAAATTGAAGGCTAATATTGCTCTACTCATTCTTTAAAATATTTAAATTACGAATTTCATCAATTTCACTAATTGCAATTTTGAATTACTGAGAAAAATATGTTTGTAACTTTAAATTTGAACATCAGTGTATACAGGTTAAATAAATCTCATTTAATGAGCAGAAATAATTTATAAAAACCGGACCCACATATCAAGTGATATAGAGACGAGGAGTCTCAGATTGCTGGCTTGCTACAGTAGTATGTGTTTAGCATTCGTTCTGTATAAATCTAGTGTCGTTTGTGAAAACCCATTTTTACAAACATTTTGACAACTAAATATAAACAGGTATAGATCGTTTCGGGAAATTTTTCCACTTTTTTGAATGTCATAGTTTTTAAAAAAACGTATATCTTTTTATAGTCCCTCAATGTACAAAGATAGTAGTGATAGAAAAAAAACCCTTATAACTCATAATTATATGTAAAATTACATTAAAGTAGTTAATTAAATGATTGTATGTTAAAATCAATTATGGAGAAATGTTATTATAAAGGAGTTGGTTTTACAAGGGAAATTGTCAATTTACTTATATGCAAATGAACATCAATTCTCTTATAACCCCAATTGTTCACCAGAATTACCCAACATAGTTTTGCAAAGGCGAAAATTATTTGTTACCGGTTATAATTCATGCTAAAAAAATTAATTTCTCTTGACAGTATTTTTCTAATCTTCCCTTTAAATTGATTAAATTAGAAAAGTACGTGACTAGATTGCATGTAAAACAAATTCCTCCTACAAATTGAATTACAGTGAAAACTTATTGCTTTTTAATTTAAAGAAAGGTTCCAGACAATTGTAAACGTGTCTAACCTTTAAGTGTTTCGAGGAACTGGAAAACATATTTTCATTTTATTTGATAATATTAGAAAAATATGAAATTACGGAAATATTAGAATAACAATAATAAACAGAAATTTAATGAAATTGTCCAGTCATAAACTTTTTAAATTTACAACACTTCTGCACTAAATGAAAAATTATTTTATCAATAAATAATTAATGAAAATATTTGAAACATGAGCTTTTAAAATAGAGTATTGCAGAACAACATTATTCAAATGATAACATCAAAAATATTTAATAACCAGAGTTTTCAATATTTTTACATTTAAAGAATATTGGCATATTAATGGGATGATTATTCTCTCATTTATTTGTAACTCTTAATGGATTTTGAGTGGTTTTTATGATTTTTCTATTAAAAGTCTTCAGAAATGTATTGGTGACAGGTTTTTGTAGCTCCAAATTGTAATAGTTAATTTTAAAATATATGCCACATAATTTTCTCCAATATGTCTCTAGCAAATTTCAAAACACCGGTTTAACGTGAATATTCATTTAGGCAAGTGCTTTTCAAATTTGCAATATTTGGTACCCAGTTTTCAATCATAATTTTCATCGACCCCCCCTTCTAGAATAACAATGTATTAAATGCAATAAAAATATACGTAGACACTAATGTTATAATACGACTTTAATTATAAACTATACAAATGATCAAAATAAGTATTAAATTTTGTATATGACAAGCCTATGAAGGGCTCTAGTAGTATTTATTAAACTTGTTTTTAATCTTTTGATAAATTTATTATCAAAAACATTGCGCAGTACTGATACATTTATAAGTTACATTTATAAGTTATATCAGTGTAAATGTGTGTTTAACTTTTATTATGTCAGGATGTATTTTAAAATTTGCTTTGTTTCTGTAAATTAATACTTATTTTATTTTCAACTATTCTATATGATTCCACCTCCCACCTAGGAATCACATAGGGGGGCCGCACCCCATAGTCTGAGAAACGCTATTTATGCACACGGCTATCTCCTGGAGTATCAAATCATGATACTTGGAATCCAACATTATCTCATATTAAACATAGAGTTCCCATCAGCACAGTTAATCAAGTGTACATTAACTATATATATATACATATTGAAATTAATTCTTAAACAGTTACCCTAAAATGAGCAGCATAAACATGTTTTGACAAAAAAATATGACATTTAACGTATTCTTAAGAAAGATTTCAGGAGAAATAAACAAACAAACAAAAAAACAAAACAGAGGAACTATTTTATGCCCTTTTAATGAATTCTTAGTTAATGTTTTTCATATACTCTGTAAAAAGGAAAGGAATTTGAGTGTTCAAAAATCTGAATAGCCACATTTATTTCTTATTCCTAAGAATACTTCAGGTATTCTTTATTTTTACGACAATATTGTCAGGTGTTTTATGGAAAATAAGGATATTGAATGGTTATAAATGTGGTGTATTCTTGAAAATATGTAGAGGGACAGCAGGATGGTTGTTGGCTAATTATTTTGAGTTATTTCAAATTAAATATTAAAATAAGTTATTGAGTATATTTACGCATTATGCTGTATCATCTAATTTCGTCAAAAAACGTCGTCCAAATGGCACGATATACATCCAATATTGAAAACGAATTCTGCGCACGTTTTGAAAACAGTAACGACAACACCAATTGGTGACATTTTTTGAATTGGACATGTCCTTTCGTCTGTCAAAATTAGTCGGTGAAACAATACATAAGTTTGAAAAATTGCATAGCGATTATAATCGCGTATTTTAAGTTGCGTAGAGATAGAATTATTTAAATTATTTTACTTTATGATATGATACATGTTATTTGAGTTAAAATCAATAATATTATAGTAATTTAATTATACCAGTAGCTAGAGTTTCCTACTGTACAATTAACTATTCAGGTACTGATAAGAGCAAGATAATATTTTTATTAAAATATATCGCATAGTGATATTGTTTTTTAAACCTAATTTCATATCATTAATATTTTTTATCACAAATGTTTCAGTTCAAACAGACGTTCTGATCTCTCTGCTTGTATTTCCTACTAGTGCATTATATATGGCGCATTAAACGTGCAAATGTTGAATTTCAAACAATGTAAATAATACAATTCTTTGTTTAAAGTATATCCATGTTGACTTCCTGGTTGCCTTAATCAAAATGTCAAATGTTTATTACACACTTTCAGTATACACTTTTATGAATTCACATTTTTTTCAAAATCACATATAAATCTTTGAAATTTAAGCGGAACTGGGTGTACCTGAGACGAAACATGGTCCAAATCTCTCACTCTATGACTTCAGTTTCTCTTGCAAGGAGTCGAGATTTAATGTGGTTATTAAACATCAAAAACAGCAGTATATATCTTTTTGATTTCCAGCAGCTGCAAAATAAATGATAGCAATAAAATAGGAATATGGCTTTTTTGAAAAATAGTTTATATTTTACCGCGTCCTATAGAATAGAATAGAATTTTATGGTTTTTGCCTCTCTTCCCGTTGTGCTGGATATCGTCCGCCATTTTATGGTCTTCGTTAAATATAAGAGCAAAATAAGGAAGCTGAAGAGTTAAGGTTTCAGAAATTTACTCGCATTTTTAAGGCCTCAGTACTGACAATTTCGAAAATCATAAAATAGCAAGAGAGAAGGTACGGGTGGTAAGCAACTGTTGATGGTGAAATAAAGAGGGCAATGAAAAGAGAAATTTAAATTTTTCCTCTCGTAACTGGACTTAAAGTTCGCAAAGCGACGCAATTCAGCGATGCTTCAATAAGCATTTCATTTCCTTTGAAAACGTTAATGTTGACTTCCTTTGAATGTTTTGAAGGAACGAAGTATTAAATACTAGCTTGGTTTAATTAGTATCTATAACAAAGAATTTATTAAAGATGCATTTCATTATAATATTCATGGTTCATGGGACAAATAAAAAAATAATTAAATTTTTACTCCCTTCACATTTAATTTCGGTTTCCAATTTAAAAATGTTATTTTACATGGAATTTCATTAAATCGATTTTTTCCCTCTAGGAAGCTTGAGTCATATTTTCTTTCTAATATATTAAAGTTAGAATTGACAGTTTTTCTTTATTCATAACTTATAAAAGTATTGATGTTTGTCTTTCAAATTATCGATTGAATTATAGTTTTCGATTAAATAAAAAGAAATAAATAAATAATGCTAAATGAATTTTACAAAATAATGGAAAATAGTTTTTTCTAGAAAAAAATAATATGAATAATAGTACATTGAAGTATAGTATTTTTTATTTCAAACCATGAAAAAAACGTGTTTTCTTATATATGATCATCACAGAAAAAAACCCACTGAAAACATAAATTTCCTTATAAAGTTATGCTTGCAGTAGAATAGTTATTTTATTAAGGAATGGGATTGCCAGAAGATATGAAAAATAATCGTATCATTTTTAACCAAACATACAATAGCTTTTAAAAGTAAAGGCAGAAAAATTTCATCAAAATGTTTTTTTCAAGTAAACTATTTAATTTCTATTTATATTTTGAAAGGAAAATATTCATACAAATGTTTATATGTCTCCTCTAAGACAAATACTTAAAATTCTTAATAAAATTGAATATTTTTGAAAACATTTTACTGGGGTATTTTCATGTTTGTGTATTTCAACAATTTCTAAATTCATAAAAAATTATTAATATATTAGTAAAAACTCTAAAGAAAAATAAATCTTTGCTATAAAATATCAGATATTTTTCACAAAAATGTGTTAGTTTAAGGTGCTTATTATAATTATACATGTTAAAAAAGCAAACAAGATGGCTTTGGTTTTACCGATAAGGAGTAAAATCATCAACACGATAAAAAAATAATTTTTCAAGTTTGAACAATGCAAATAGTTGCATCCTGAAGAAACAAATAAAAAATAGAGCATAAAAATACATCAACCACAAAAAATCCTAGATTGCAATTTTCTTAAATTCCATGCCATATATTACGATTCTAAATGCTAATATAATTTTTTGATTTCTACGTTTTTTAAATTGAATATTTCTTTAGTAAGAGAAACTTGTATTAGCATTATCACAAAACTTATAGCACTGAATGTTCCACAATACATACTTTTAAAACTTTAATAAAGCAAAACTTTAAGGGGGTCACTTCACGCAGCATTTTCCCTATCTCCGTAATGTTAAAATGACCATTTTAAGGTTTTTGAAAAATTGCCTTTGCGTCATAAATTTTTTTTGTACATTTTTATTTTTTCTTTATTTTAATGGGGTTTTTTTAAATTTTTGATTAGTTTTTAAAAAAAATTCATATGTGATAACACGTAAAAAAATTTTAAAAAACGCTGAAAATTTTTACATTTTAATACATAATTTTTTTTTTGAATAATTTTTTGACAAAATCTCCCATTAAAATACTTATTTGTATAATATTTATATATGTTCAAAATTACAAAGCTATTAAATAAGTGGGTTTTTTCAAAAATGTTCCTTTTTTGTTGAAATTTACACTTTTGAGAAATAGTGATTTAAAGAAAAAACTTACCTTTAACTAAAAAACCCAGAGCCATAAATTGAGTTGTATACCAAGATCATCTTCTTGTCTACTTTTTAAGTGTCTGTTTTAATTCAGCTTTTTTGGTTTTTTGTAAAATTGTCTTTTCCGCTTTTTATATGTATGATCTTTTCCCTATCTCCCAATGTTAAAAAGGATCAAGCGAAAGGAACTTTTTTAAAAAAATTGCCCATTGAAAGCATAAATTTTTTTTTTGGTACATTTTTGTACTGTTTTTTTTATTGTAATGGGAGCTTTTTTTAAAATGTTCATTAGTTTTAAAAAAAATTCATACGTGGAGTAACACGTCAAAAATTTTAAAACGCTGAAAATTTTGTACTTTTTTTCCCCTAATTTTTTTATTGAATAATTTTTTTTGACAAAATCTCCCATTAAAACACTTATTTGTATAATATTAATATAGGGAAAATTTTCAAAGCTATTAAATAATGTTTTTAAAAAATGACCTTTTTTATTAAAATTTTACACTTTTGAAAATAAAAATTTAAAAAGTAAAACATCATACAATTAACTAATACCCAGAACCAAAACTTGTATTGCTGGGATCATCTGCAAGATCATTTCAGTTTACATTTTAACTGTCTTTTTTAAATTCTAGCTTCTTTGGCTTTGTGAAATTGCCTTTCCGCTTTCCTTATACGTGTGTGATCTGTTTCGCAATGCTCGACATGTATAAAACCCGGGTTTGAATATTTAATAAATCTAAAACTTTTAATTTGGTAATTAACCCTGATTATATATAGATATAGCTTAAATACTCCGGTTTTAAAGTTCCCAATTGCAAAAAAAATTTTTTGGAATTATAGACCATAAAACCCTTTTTGCTTTCATTACAATTTTGTGTTTTATGCAAGCATCTAGACAGAAGTTCAGGGCTTAAAAGATTCTAAATATTTTTTTTATGCAATGCATAATTGCAATAGGTAAATTGTGTTTATGTTTATATGTATCCCCTTTTCGTTTGACCTTTATATCCACCCATGAATCATCCCCCAAAGGGGGAAAAACCATTTGTGGATTCAAATCTTTGAGATCTTATGAAAAATATAGCCCAAATAGCTTGTTTCATGGCTGACAAATTTTCCCCGAGTTGTTTCAAAAAACCAAATATCTCTGAAATTTTTCTATTTCTGCATCGTCAATCTATTGGGCCTCCTAAATTTTTGTCCTCGAGCTTTTGCCTTTTAATTTTAATTTTTTAATTTCCCCTGGTCTGCACCCACCCTTTTTTCTCAACGCCAAACTTTCCCTAATTTTTCAATTTTGACATCTTTAAAAGGTTTAGATTCAAAAACTGTTTTTAGAAATCCCCATCACCCCAAAAATTTGGTATATGAAATTGTGTAGTATTCTGGGCGATGGAAGATACAAATGCACCTTCAACTTCCATTCCCCCCTATTTCCGAAGTAATTTGCCAACACTCATCATATGTACGTTGCCGTTAAAATGCGACATGTCCTCGATAATATTTCGGTAAACTTTTCCCAGTGTCCCACTAACTGCCTTTAACACCATTGGAAAAATATGACCCCTTTTTCCCGGTACCACTATAGCCACAGGTACATTTGAGTTACCATTATTAAATGATAGTGTTTCGGCAGCAGCAAAGCCATAGACACTTTTGCTACTTTTTTTTTTGTCGCATTATTTAATGCATGCAAAACTCATAAAAACCCCTTTGGTGGATGGGAAAAATTTATAACTCCACAAAAATTTCGCAGCCCACCTTTTTCCCCTGACCTCATAGCATATGCAAGTCTAGTGTTCCTTCATACACTTTTTTATCTTTTTATTAACCACAGTGTTAGTAAACCTGGTATTGAGAAGTGGTTTAATAAGACCCAAAACCAAACATATTTTCAACCTGTGCCCAAACCCCAATTTGGCGACTAAACAATTCAATACTTTGTTTTTACAATTTATACAAAAACATGTTGTTTCAATACACTAGAAAACAGCGGGAAATTTAATTATTTCACAAAAAATTTTTCAGATGAATTTAAAAAAAGAAATATACTCATCATTAAACTTACCCAATTTGATTTTATGATGAATTCTTAATATACGTACTGGAGGTTGTTTTTTTCATTCAAATCCTCAAAATTGAAGAATCTTTAGAATTTGCTGCAAAAATTTTTTTTTTTTTAAAGGTTTTTTGGGAAAAAGAGGATATTAATCGATATTGTGAATTTATATCTGATGAAAACTGAAAAAAAATTTGTTATATTCAACGAAAAAAAACAGCACGTGAGTTACCAAGAAGTAACAAACGCTACAATTATTCACTTCCTTCTTTCCCGTTTTTTGCCGATCAAAATAAATACTTTTAATCAATTTAAGTTTTTTACAAGGCTGAAAAGTAATTGTCTTTTTTTTATTTGAAAGGGGGGTGGCAATCGCTGTTTTGAGATTTGACAGACGTAAACAACTTTTGAAAAAAAATTTAAAATATTCAATTCAGCTAGAACAAAAAATTTTAAAATGTATCAAAAAAAGAAAGAGTGGGGGTTTTTTTTTCAAACGAATGAAAAATCGATTTTAGCGTCGATTTTCGTGAAGTGACCCTCTTAACTGACTTACATCATTCTAAAATATAATTTGAAATCTCTGTAGTAAATATTGTTAATAGGCAATTTCTTTTTAGAAATTCAATCCTATTTCTAAATGATATGTACATTAAAATTAATTTGAATGACTGTAAATAAAATTTTAGTCTACCTTGTTTCATTGAGGTACTTTATATTTCATATATTTTACATTTCTTATATTTTTTTTATGGTTAGCTGAAATAATATTTACAAAACCTTTTAACTTTCTTTACAAATTTTGGTGGAAGTGATATCATTATGAAAAATCTGCCTATATGTTAATTCAAAATTAATAATTATATTAATCCCAAAGAGGGGATTTTGAAAACATGTATCTAAATTATGTATGAAACCAGAATTTTAATGCAAATTAGGAACACAGTAACAGAAATACGTATTTTGTGAGAGAGTCATATTAAAATAAGTGAAATACTTATAGAAATACTTTTAAAGTATGGGAAAATAATCGCTTGGGACCAGATTATATATATTATTATTGCAATTAATTATTTTTGAAAATGTGTTCATATTTTTCTAGTTCACCAGAATATTGATTCTTCTGATGTCATGACTTTTACTGTCCAGCTAAAATACAAAAATAATGCATAGCTAATTAAAATTGTAATGCAGCTTACAATTTACAATTATCTAACTTGAAATAGTTTTTTAAGACAAAAAGGTGGGGGATGGCTAATTTGTTTTGTAGGTATGTTTTTTCCTTTTTTTGCAGCACTTTTTCATGTCAAAGAAATATCTGTAAGAAGACAAGTAAGCCTAAAATTAATAATAATCCTGAAGAATTCTTTAAACTGCCATTTTTAAAGATAGTGTAAGACAATTTTGCTTTTTAGCAACAAAAAATTGTGTATTTTATGGGGATTTTCTTTGTTAATATTCATACTGTGGGATGGCTTGCAAATTTACTTTTTGAAACATAGGAAAGCATATAGATTTGTAAGGAAACATTCACTTAAGTTTATAAAACATTTTATAAAAAATAAACTCAGAAATAATTTTTTTGAAGATTTGGATGATGTAATTATGGAATTTTCCATATAGTATATTTTTTTCCCAAGATGAGGTACCTCTTTCATCACTCCTACTTGAAAGAGAAGGCATTATAATTGGAACCGTAAAGGAGATGGGTAAAAGATCAGCCTTTTTTCGCCCCTCATAGTCATGAAAATTCAAAGTATTTATTCTAGCTATATTGAAAATGTCATAAATTTGGCAAATTCGTTGAACTTTGTTATTTTAAGCACTTTTCTAACTTTCATTAAAAAAAACTGTTAAGAGCTTTAAGCACCACTGTATTTTTTGATCTCTCAAATACTATAATAATAAGGCTTTTAAACTGACATTCATTTGTTTTGGTGCATCGAGCGCGTTGATACGAAACAAAATAGCTTGTCCGTGGATCGGTCAGAACTCATACGTCACGCGCGTGTTCAAATATGTTTTCACCTCGCGCATGTCATATTGTAATACAAATATTTCTTTTGCATTGTTAAGGTGACCAACTGTCCTTCTTTTACAGGTTCTGTCCTTCCTCTTTAAAGTGTCCTCCTTTTTGTTTTCCTTTTCAATATTTTAAAACTGATCTATTAATCTCTGTATTCAGAGATGAACCAAACGTGTTTCCAAAATGTCGAAGAAGATAGTCTGAAACTAATAGCACAGGAAATAACAGTTTTCAATGGTATTTTTTGACTTTGTCGCAAGTAAATTAGGCAAATATAGAAAATTACGTTGAGTTTTTATCGAAAGAAATGCCTGATATTAAAAAACGATGACAATTGTCTGTTTGAAGTAGAAAGAAGACTGAATGTACATTTAAATTCTAATAAATTAGAACAATTGGAAAATCAACATGCTGAGATATCGGTAAAAGATGGCTGAAAATTTTTAAACCATTTCAAAAATGAGCATGAACACATTCCGTATGGAAATGTAATTATTCTTGTTGAATTTACGTTGTGCTTCTCTGGAACTAATTCAGCAGTTGAAAGAGTTTTTTTTTCAGTTGGTAATGATTTTTATGAAATGACTAGTGAGAAATTAAAATGGAATGTTAATATTTTAGCTACAGTGCTTACCGTAAAATTCAGTATGAAGGATATTTTTTGCCTGAACTTTCCGATTTATTAGAAAATGATATGTTGACAAAAAAAAATCATTCAGTGGAAAAATACTCGCTTAAAATAATAATTAAAAAGAATGTAAGCGTAATTAGGGAGTTTTATTTGAATTAATAAA
>BMAV01018388.1:0-25377 GCA_019973955.1 Trichonephila inaurata madagascariensis
ATTGTATGACATATGTTTGTTTTTTAATTCCAAATAACCTTTTCCTTTAAGTTTTTTTTAAATCGCCAATAAATTACCAAAAAATCAAAAAATTTAGTAATAAGTATACCAACATAATGTTTTTATGCTTTAGAAAAAAGATGAATGAGACGCGTTTAAAAAAAGTGTATTAGAATTTATGAATTAGATGTTAAACGGAGATCTGAATTATGAGTAGATATCAATTTAAGTTATTACACATATATATACAAGCAATTGAATACACAGGATGTTTTAATTTTTAATAAGTCGTGATGAGCGCATGAAGTGAGATTGAATCACGTACCGAGTCAATAGGGAGCCAATCAGTGGGTTGGAGAGCATTAACGAGCAAGAGATCCCCAGACGCTCATAAAACGAGTGAACACGTAAAATATCATCTGCTTCGAAAGCCATTGCAAGGCCATTGTGTCATAGAAGCTGCTTCATGGGAACGACATGATTGTGAGGATGTTACGGCTATTCTTAGATGCTTCAAGTGAAGTAATAATGTGGTTATGGACTTACACTTCCCTTCATCCGATATAGATTAATTTTTGTCCTCTGGCATAGGCTAGCTGTACGGATACTCACCAGGTGGTGTTAAATGTTTTCTTTTTTTAAAGAAAATATAATTGTACGAAATACTAAGAAAACATAATAAAAGAGCTAACAATCAATGTAAAGATTAAATTGTTCAGGATAAAAATCGAAAGAAAGAGATGCAGATGCTGATTATTATCCTAGAGTCTAGGATAATATGACCTATACAATTGCAATATAGTTAGTTCTTTGAGTATTTAAGAAAGCGAATATTGAAGATTGAATAAATACTGTATTTACTCGAATCTAAACCGCATTATTTTTCAGTGTTAATGCTACTGAAAATCGGGCGCGGCTTAGAATCGATTGCAAAACATTTGTTAAATGAGATAAATTAAGTTTCTACCCGTGACAAAAGGAAAACTGTAACTACCCATTCCGGCCGCTTGAATTGATGACTTATCCTACTCCACAATGTATGTCCAATATTCAGTCTATCCAACTCTCTGCTCTTAATTATGGAAATTTTTTTTCTAAGATTTCTACTAATCACTAAAAAAAAAAAATTTTATTAGCATCAAGACTTCATGACAAAAAAATGAAAAAAGGGAAACATGAGCAAAAAAAAAACAGGAGGGGACCGAAAGTTTGACACGGGTGAAACAAATATACCAAATAGCATAAACAAAATGATATAATTTTTTTGTAAATGTTCAACATTATTTAATATATATAATTATTTTACATTTTTTTTATATTTCATTCTTTAAAAAGAATTTTACGTATCAAATGCATAAAAAGGCACGGAAGACGACACCAATTTCGGAAGCTTGTGGAATTGGGACTGACGAATCATTTGCGAAATATGATACAGACGATTGCAGTAATTATAGGTTCATGTATGTATTTGAAAGTTTTTAATACTGGTAAAAAATAAATTAATTATTAACTTCTTAAATTTTTAAAAGATTTTTAAAAAAAAATTTTAATATTAATACGATGAACCTTTCACCAGTGTTTCTCAAATTGGGGGGGCCCTAAAGGGGCGTGATAACCCTATGAGGAGGCGCGAACTTATAGAAAATTCGAAAACAAAATATTATTTAAAACAATTATTAACTTACTGAAAGTAAACAAATAAATACATTCTGACATAAAAAAAATAAAATAAATTTACACTGATGTAATACACTTATAAATATACGACTGGAATGTATTTTATAATTAATTTAACAATACAAGTTAAGAACAAGTTTAAAAAATATGACCCCATGGGGTTGTCATATATAAAATTACGTGCAAAAAAATTAAACTTAACTTGAAACTTTTAAGGTTTAAAATAGATCCCTTAAATGACGATTAAAAAATTTCGTGATTTGCTCCCGTGTCACCGTAGGGGTTTTAAAAAAACCCCCATAAAAATTTCCAATTTTTTTTTTTTTCCCCCCTTTTTTAAAATTTTTTAAAAAAATTTTTAAAAATTTAAAAAAAAAATTTTCCCTTTAAAAAAAATTTAAAAAAAAAAAAAAAAGGGGGAAAAAAATTTAAAAAAAGGGAAACCAAAAAATTTGAAATTTAAAAAAAAAAACAAAAAAAAAAAATTTTTTTTTTTTAAAAAAAAAATTTTTTTACTTTTTTTTTAAAAAAAGGGGTTTTTAAAAAACGGCAAAAACCCCGGGAAAAAAAAAAATTTTTGGGGTTTTGGGGGGGAAAAAATTTTGGGTTTTTGGGGGAAAAATTTTTTGGGGAAATTTGGTTTTAAAATTTTTTCCCTTTTAAAAAAAAATTTTTAAAAAAAAATTTTTTTAAAAATTTTTTTTGGGAAATTTTTCCTTTAAAGGTTTTTTCCCAAATTTGGGGGGGGGTTTGGGGGGGTTTTTTTAAAAAAATTAATTGGGAAAAAAAGGAAAAAAAAAAAAAAATTTAAAAAAAAAAAAATTTAATTTTTCAAAAAAAAAAAAAAAAAAAATTAATTTTAAAAATTTAAAAAAAAATTTTTAAAAAAAAATTTTTTTTTAAAATTTAAAAAAAAAAAAAAAATTTAAATTTTTTTTCCCCAATTTTTTTTTTTTAAAAAATTTTTCCCAAAATGGGGGTTTTTGGGGAAAAAAAAAAAAGGGGGTTTTTAAAAAATTTTTTTTTGGGGTCCCCCCTTTTGGGCGGGTTTTTTTTGGGGGGGGGGGGCCCCAAAAATTTTTAAAAAAATTTTTTTAAAGGAAATTTTTTTTTAAAATTTTCCAAAAACCCCAAAAAAAATTTTTTAAAAAAAAAAGGGAAAAAAAAATTTTTTAAAAAAAATTTTTAAAAAAAATTTAAAACCCCCCCAAAAAAAAGGGGGGAAAAAAAAAAATTTAAAAAATTTTTTAAATTTTTAAAAAAAATTTTTTTTAAAAATTTTTTTTTTTTTTTTTTAAAAAAAAAAAAAAGGTTTAAACCTTTTTTTTTTTAAAAAAAAAAATTTTTTTTAAAAAAAAATTTTTTTTCCCCCAAAAATTTTTTAAAAAAAAAGGGGAAATTTTTAAAAAAAAAAATTTTTTTTTTTAAAAAATTTTTAAATTTTTTAAATTTTTTTTTTAAAATATTTTTAAAAAAATTTTAAAAAAAATTTTTAAAAATTTTGAAAATTTTTCCCCTTTTATTTTTTTTTTAAAAATTTTGGAAAATTTTTTTTTTTTTAAAAAGGGTTTTTTTTAATTTTTTTTAAAAAGTTTTTTTTAAAATTTTTTTTTTAAAAATTTTTTTTTTTTAAATTAATTTTTTTTTTAAAAAAATTTTTTTTTTAAAAATTTTTAAAAAACCAAAAATAAATTTTTAAAAAAAATTTTTGGTTTTTAAAAAAAAAATTTTAATTTTTAAAAAAAAATTTTTTAAAATTTTTAAATTTTATATATTTTTTAAAAAAATTTTTAAATTTTTAAAAAAATCTTTATATAACTTAACAAAATTTCAATATTAAAAAAAAAAAATTTAAAAAAAAAAAAAATTTTAAAAATACAATTAAAAAAATTTAGTTTATCAAAACTGAAAAATAGTCAATAAAATGGAGCCTTTTAAGACCCTTTTTTTTTTTCACTTACTCAACGTTAATGCATTAATATGCACTAACAAAAAAATTTAAAAATAATTTTTGGGAAATAAAACTGAAAAAAAAATATCATTTTAAGAAAAGAATTAAATGGGGGTTGGGAAATAGAAGAAAAAATTTAATGCTCCCCTTTGCCCTCCTTTTTTTTTTTTTTTATCTATGTTTGGAGATTCTAGTCTTTCGATTCGCCTTTCATTTAGTATCGTCCAGAGCCCCGGGCCTGGTTTTTATGGGCAACTATTGGATACACGACACCTTTACTGCACATCATAGGAATCTGAATAATCAGCATTAAAATTCTCAGATAGCTATGCCCCAACTTCCCAAACCCCCGGGGCAAACTTTTAAAAAAGGGCCCCCCCGTTCTGCCAAAGTTGTTGTCTAAAACGAAAGTATACCACAAGCAGAATGGGTTTAACTGTTGTCCTGACCAACACGTTCTCTAGATACTTTACCTATTTTTTAAAAAAATTTCCCCCGGATGACTGAGAGACTGGGCTTAAAATGCTCTTTTTAGCCATTACTTTTGATTTATTTTACAAAAACCATGCACTCTTTCACCTATTCCCGTGGGGCCATTTCTCTCCAATATTTTTTTTATAAAGAATCAAGCTTATTAATTTCGGAAAAATGTCCAAATTTCCAGGATCAAAAGGCTGACCTGAGTCACACAGATTTTTGTCTGGTGAGTCGGTGATGCCAATTTTCCCGCAGCCATGCCCTGTCAAAAACCCCCAAAAAGAGCTACGGGAGCTTTTCTAAAAGGGGGCCCTTTGGAACCTAGGACGAGTTCTCGTTCAAGAATGCTCAGTTCTTGTCCTTCAACATCTCCTCAGCTTTCATTTTAGAATTATATTTAAGGGCCATATTAGTAAAAAGCCTTAAGGAATTAAAAATTTAAATTATCGTTGGTCTTTGGGTCACAAGGGCTCCTTTCTTACGAGGGTGATTCGGAAAATAAGTTTCCCATGTCGACATGAGAGTTGTGCATGAAAGTCAAAACATAGAATGATACATTAAAAATAAGACATAACTTTATTTTTCAACATAAGTACCAAGTACATTGAGACATTTGTCATACCTCTTTATAAGGTTTAAAAAACCCTCCAGGGAAAACTGAGGGCTTTGCATACAGAAGAAGAATTTAACAACTACAGGCAAACGACGAAACAGCATATGAACACGCAAAACAGCGATACAGCATTCTTTAGAGGTCGGGCGTGATCAAGCACAGAGATTCGGAGAAAGTTGTCTTGCCTGGCGTTCTGTTGGTGGAGGACAATGCGAGACCACACTGGGTGACGGCAATCAAAACCATATTGCATCTCTTGTTTATGAGCGCCTACACCATCCGCCATACAGTCCTGATCTCGCTCTAAATGATTTTCATCTTTGTCCGGCTTTGTAGCAGAATCTCACCGTACAGCGCTTTGGAAGCAACGCTGAAGTCAAACAAGCCGTTAAACGCTTCTTCCGTATGCAAAGCACTGGGTTTTCCTGGAGAGCTTTTTTAAGTTTATAAAGCGGTACAACAAATGTCTCAAAGTACTTGGTACTTATGTAGAAAAATAAAGTTATGTCTTATCTTTAATGTCTAATTCTATATTTTGAATTACATACACAACTTGACCACAGTCAACAGGGGAAACTTATTTTCCAACTCACCCTCGTAGAAAGAAAGTCAGCATGCTCATTGCACAATGATCCGGTATCCACTGAAAAGAAATTTTATGAAGAAAATCATTTAAGAATGATTTGCATTTTAAAATACTTTGCATGAATTACAGAGATAATTTTGAGATAAAGCTTGTAATGCCGATTTAAAATTGTAAAAGATTACGGCCCTGTTGAGAACTCAGAGCTTCTTAGTGACGTATTCATAGAACACTGGAGAAGTAGCAAAGCTGCAGCGGATTTTGCGTTATCCAGGGTGCATCAGGGGTGGGCCTGTTAGGTTGCACCTCATTAATACTGATAAAGAGTGGTAGAAAGTTGAAGCAGCATGAAGTGACTTGCCCATATCTTTCTTCAAACTACAGTTCGATCCTGTGTTCATTCAGGTTAGAGCCCTTTAAGCCAGCGTTTCTCAAACTGTGGGACACGCCCCCCAGAGGGGTGAGATAACGCTACGAGGGGGGGAGCGAGCATATAAAAAAGTCGAAAATAAAAAAAATAGCTAAAAAATATTAATTAACTGAAAGTAAACAAACACAATACATTCTGACATTTAAAAAAATAAAATACACAATTACACTTATAAATATAGGAGTACTGCTTCATGTATTTTATAATTAATTTAACAATACTAAGTTAAGAACAAATATAATAATTACCAGTGACCCTATGTGTTTGTCACATATAAATTTATGTTCAAAATTTACAACTATCTTGATAATTTCTACGGCGATTCACTCCCCAATGGAACACGTAGGCGAGCGTATGTGGTGTATTGAAGGAGGGGTAGAAAAGGAATAAATAAGCAAATCCTCTGAAACAAGTAAATCCTTCGCAGACACTATCAGGGTCATTTTATTGCATTCCAAAGCCTTCGAAATAATTTTATAGATAGCAGTGAACAGAAAAGATCTTACTTCGGGAAAACGTATATATACGTCCGGGGCAATTAACGATTTATCTGAGCAATATGTTTATATACGTCGGCGGCACTAAAGAGGTTATTGTAGGTTTAGCGTCAAGATATAGTTTTATTGAATTCAATACATTGTTACTGTATGGAGGGGGGGGGCGCAATGAAAATTACGATTAAATATTGGGTCGTAAATATTGAAAGTTTGAGAAGCACTGCTTTAAGCTGTCAGATTCGGAAGCTGGGTGTACTAATTTCTACACAGTATATATCCAAATTGCATGCACATTTAATATGTTTTCTTCCTACTTTGCGCACACACAGTTTGTATACTTACAATTAGTAAATATTGATTATTTGCTTCCCTTTTTGGTGTGTTGTAATTTTAATATCAAAGAGTGGACTTAACAAAAAAAAATGCAAGATGGTATAAATAAAATCATTATTTCATTATTGTAAATAATGCACGCATTGATCATTCTACATAATAACATGAATTTCAGAAATAGTGTTCTTAGAAATACGATGTATAATTTAATATGTAATTTGTGACGTTTTCTGTAATGACCCTTTTGCTTAATTATTTCTTTAATTATCAAATAAATGATTACTTGGGATTGTTAAATTTGGGAGTAATTGTGTGTTGCACTGAAAATATTTCATACTCTCGTAAGACCCTTTTGAATTATTGTTTATCTAGACATGGTCCAGAAATTTTGTCCAAATTGTTTTCATCAAGCCGTGGGCTCATTACTGGTGTCACTAAGTTTAAAGTGCCGGCTAGAGAGGCGCTGATTCATGTTAAATCTGCGATAGCCCAAAATCTTCTCCTAGGTGCTGAGTAGAAGTTTAGCGAGTAATGTGCAGTTTCAGGTGCCATCCTTGTTTCTTGATCATGGTTTAAAATTACGAGACACATCGCCAATAGCTTTCATATTGTCTTAAAGTGTACTGTAATGAATAGACAATAATGTTATCATATTTGGCATCAAAATAACAGTATTCTCATCAAGGAAATATTGGGTGTTAGAGAGAGTTCTGTCGTTTTTTTCTGAAGAAAAAACAATAATTTTTTTTCACTTTTTACTTAATATTTAATCTAAAATATAATGTTCTTTGTTAGTAACAATTGTCTGCCAGTTTTCTGGTGGTTTATTTAACTGCCTGAAATAGAAGTCCTCTGTTTTGGAGATACAGTATTCTTCCACTGTCATTTGGGCATTATCATAACATATATTTATTTCCTTCAAGAAAGTTTTGCAGTGACCTGAACAGACGATAGTCAGATGGTGTAATATTAAGAGTATATTCTGGCCGAAGTGAAGTTTCCCCACCCAAATCTGCAGTTTTTACATGCGGTATTTCACGTGTAGTTAAGCGTTCTCTTGATGAAGAATCGTAACCTCTCTGTTGGCCAAAGATGGTCGTATATGTTAAATTTCATTATTCAAAACATCAAGTTGCGAACAATAATGATCGTTTCAATTTCTGTCAGTGACTCTCACATTGCACACAACTCTTCCTGTCTCACCAACAACACAACATAACCTTCTTTTGATGCACGCCAACTTTGAATGTGGATGGCGCTGTCTCCCCTTCGTAAACATATGCTTTTTTTTCTCACCACGTGTTTGCACACTATCCACTTTTCATGTCCAGCCATCAAGTGGTACAAAAACGGTTCCCTTTTGCGATGAACAAAATTTGAAGAACATATCGAATGCCTGTACAACAATTTTTTTTTTCGTTTTATTTATGTGGCACCCAAACAGAGAGTTTCGATACGAAACCAAGAATTTAATGAAGTCCAAAGCAGTAGTCTGATGAATACCAAGCTTGAAGCCCACTTTTGCGGAAGTCAACGTGGCATTTATCCAGATCATACCGCGTAGTGCTTCATCACTTACATCTGATGGTCTTCCTGATCTGGGTTCATCTTTTAAGGAAAAAATCACTCAAGCGAAATTTCACAAGCCCTCCTTGGCATGTTCCAGCTATTACTGTTTCCGCTTCAAACACGTCACGCAAGTTTCTTTTTGCCTTCATCGGTTTATTAACTTTTTGGAAATCAAACAACATACAATGTCTTAAGTTCATTTTGTCTTCACTCATGTTGACAGTTTTTGAAGTACCGTAAAATCCGGCGTATAACGCGCACCTATACTTTCAAGCTGCATTTTTTAATTTTTAAATATGTTCGCCGTATAACGCGCACCTCGTTTTTTACGAAGAAATCTGAAATGATAGGATACAATGTTCTATGTGTTTTGAAGTCATTTATTCGAAATATTATTCCAGACTTTTGAAATAATAGTATATTTCCAAAACTAGAACTCTTTTAGTTCATAAGGTATATGTCATTTCTTTTAAATAAACCGTATCTCCATATGTATAGAAGTAATTTGTTTTTATCCTCATCTCTTTTGTTATTTTTAAAGCTATGGTTTTTACACTCGGCGTATAACGCGCACCTGATATTTCGTTCTAATTTTTTGTGTTCAAAGTGCGCGTTATATATGCCGGATTTTACAGTACTTTTTTTTAAAAACAAACAAACATATATATGCAAAAAATGCATATAAATCTCATCAATAGCATACTACATCCATTGTACACTAATTGTTTAAACCAGTTTCAGCCAGATTCAAATTCTTGCTAAGTATCTACAACGCTTAGAAGTGTATACGTTTAAAAACGAAAGGACTTTCCCTTATATCCAATAAAAAAAATGGTATAACTCAGTGCTTCTCAAACTTTCAATGTTTGTGTGCAACCCAATTTTCAATTATAATTGTCTTAACGCCCCCTACATACAATAGTAGTGTTTTAAACTCAAGAACACTGAACTTCGACGCCTAAGCTGCAATACTACTTTAATTATAAAATATGAAAATCATCAAGATAAATATTAAATTTTGAGTATAATTTTGTATATGACAAGCGCATGGTGTTACTAATAATTATTTAAATTCTTAAATAATCAATTATTAGTTCTTAACTTAGAATTGATGAATTAATGATCAAATATATTGCGCAGTACTGATACATTTATAAGTATATTATATTATTTAAAATGTGTATTTTTATCTCAGAATGTATTTTGTTTTGATTCCTTTTAGTGAATTAATAATTTTTTAAAATCTTTTATTTTCGACTTTTAGATATACTTGCGCCCCCTGGTAGAATTATCATGCCCTTCTTTGGGAGTACGCCCTACAGTTTGACGCTGGTATAACCTAAATAGTTCTTTTATACTTCTATTCTTGTACATATAATCGTGAAATTCCAATCAACGTTCATTCTTTGATGCTATGCAACTACATAATATTAACAGAAACCTACTTCTTTCCTTGATTTATGAATTTTCAATTTATCTTTTGAAAATATCTTTTTAAATGTCTATTTTTTTGTACCTGAAGCCTTAACCTTACAGTTCGAAAAATGCTTACTTCTCAGTAACCTTTCGAAAATAATTCCATCCAATTCTTAGACAACATTCTAAACGATCCTTTCAAAGAAAAGAATGCTTCCGGAATTAGGAAACGATAAAGTTGAGACGTTAAGAGTGATTGGTTAAGAGACGAATCGAACAAAATTTAATTCTTTTTCTGCTGTAGTTGCAGTTTCAGATATTTAAAAGGATTTGGATCTCAATTTTTTTAATGTCCCCAAACGGTTACTTTGAAAAGGATTCGGGTCTTTTGATATAAGTGTATTTTTTTTGCTGATTTAACGTTATAAATGTCATCTCCTTCATTCTATTTTAATATCCTTTTAAAGAAGTGCTTAGGTTACGTACCTTTGAAACATTTTAGTTCAGTTTTAATGGATTTTTTCTCAAATTATCAAGGAAAAAATTTAAAGTCCTTGAAAGTAGGTATGTTAAATTATTCACTAGAACTGTGATTTTTTATCTTGAACAATAAAAATAACTGTAAAAACACACACATACACACATTGGGGTGACTCAGTCACCTCGCGCAACTATTAACGTTAGTATCGAGTGCGCGCCTGCTCTCTCGGGTTAAGAGTAGTCGGTATCCCCATACCGACAATGGTAAATTTAGTTTTTTTAGATCCCGGTTTCTCAGAAACTGTTAAATATAAAAACTTCAAATTTTGTCTGCATATTAATAAGGCCTTTTTATTTATACTCTGGTTAAAATGTTTAAAATATATTGTGTGTGTTTACTTTTTTCAAAAAAATTAATCGTAAAAGTATCACTTTGAAATTTATGAAAATTGTCAATTTTTTTACGATAACTGCTTTTAAGCAAAATATTTTGGGCAAATCTCCAAAACAGTAGCTTTATTATATATAGTTATATATTATTTATGTGCAGTATAAAAATTGCATGTACATTCCTTCCTTAGATTCTGTGAAAATTTTACACGTGGTTTGAAAACAATCATTTTGAGAAAATTGTATTTTTAGCGTAAAAGGCACTTCATCACAAAAATAATGCATGAATTTGCCCTATTTTATTAAACATTAGTATCTTCTTAATTTTTTTAGCATAGAATAGGACACAAAAGAGTATTAAAATATTCAGAAAATACATATATTGTATTTTTTTTCAGTTTTTGTTCAACGAGATTTTATTTTAGCATTTTGCATCAATTTTTTCATATCTTAATCAATCTATGAATACTTTTCAGCTTTCATACATTAAAAATATCAAATCTGATCAGGAAACATCATAAATATAATGTAAACATGTATCAATATGTAAGTCATGATTTGGGAATACGTGATTTTACGACAGTGCGAAAAGTTTAATTATGGATTTGTATATGTTCCCATGCAAACACAATTTCTCAAAGTTTCAAAATTCAAAATTTTCTCTAAATTGTACAAAAGATTTCTAAAAAAGTCAAAAATAAATCTGTTTTTATGTTTTTAAACATGAAATTTGTGTATTTTTATGCATGCAACAAGCTTCTCGCAACGACAAAAAACATTACACATCTGAGTTATAATTAGTTATCTATTATTGAAAAAGCTTTGAATATTAAAGCTTAAAAACTTGTCTGAACAATAAATAAACATTAATATTTGCAATGAAGTGAAATATTTAAAATATATTGTTTAGTTTTCTCAAAAACATGTAACATAAAAATATCGTTATGAATTTTTAAACAAATTGACAATTTTTGCCACGATATATGGATTTCAGTCAAATATTTTGGGAAAATAACAAAAACACTCACATGAATATATATATAGTTAAATATCAGTAACATGAGGGAAAACATTTTATGAGCAAACATGCATTTGTTTTTGAGAAAAAGATGCATTCAGTTTTAAAAACATCACTTTTGAGAAAATTGAATTTTTACAATTATGTGCTACTTCGTCACAAAAATAATGAATTGCAACATGTATTTGTCCCATTTTATTAAACATTAGCATCTTTGTAATTTATTTTGCATAAAATAGTAAACAAAAAAATCTTAAATTGCCCAAAATAGCACTTTTAATTTTTTTAACGAGATATTTTCTAGTAATTGCTCAATTTTTTCAAGTTCTGTATCAATTTTTGAAGAATTTGTAGCTCTTTTCATGTATTACTAATATCAAATTTTAACATAAAACATCATAAATATAATGTGAGAATGTATCAATATGGTTTTGGTATGAATTTGAGATGGTATATAAACATACCTGATTATACGACATTACTTAAGTTTTCAGGCTAGAAAGATATATTTTGAAGTAATTTTTCTTCGGGTGGAATCTTGCAACTCAATTTTGAAGCTGACGTCTTCAACCGATTAAGCTGAAATTTTGTTACACGTTTAGTTTGGCTGACAATGCATGTTTCGATGATTAATATTCAGATATCGCAGTTAAAAAGATATCAATTGAAAACATTTTACCTCTGTTAGCTTTTTATTCTGCCAAGCAGCTTATGTGATTGAGCTTAAAGAAGTTCCGACTTTTCGACCTTTTTTCAAAAATGCTCTTATTCTTTCTATCAAACTGAGACAAAAAATAATTACCAATTCTGAAAGATCCCTTATTTTGTCACAAAACGATATAATTTTTTTTAAAAAATAATGATATTTTATATTTTTTACAATTTTTTTCTAAAATGAGTCAAAATCGATTCATTTTTATGAAAATGATTTCTAAATCATTCCGTGTGATTTCTTTTTTTTCATGTTGTTGAATCGATATTCTGCATTAAGTAAGCTCAGGCTTTTTTCTTTTAGAATCTGTCATTTAAAAAATAAAATGCATAACATTTTTTTTTACGATTTTTCAAAAAATATTAAAATTTTTAATAAAAATTTTAAAACCTTTCATTTTTAAATATAATTGCACGAAAACATTTTATCCGTTTGTAGATTAGTATTATTCAAATTTTACGTAAAAATTCAAAAAAGTTGGTTCAAAACTACGGATTTAAAAAAGAGAATTGTGTTTTTCGTTTTTTATATAGTATTATTGTAAAAAAAATGAAAAAAGAGGAGTTTTAACATTGTAATTAATTTTGCTTTGTCCAATGATGTTTTCTCCAACAGTGTCTATCCCCCTTCCCATTATCCTCTTGTTGCGGCCCGAGTAAAATATGTATCATATATATGTGGCATAGCGGGAAAAAAGTTTGAGCATCTCTTAGTTGGACTGTTCTAAGTTAACCGGCAAACGACCTTGCAACAATGATACGTTGAATGAGATTAACAGACTGAGAAACCTCTGTCCAGCGATAACTTAAAAGTGAAAAATAAATTAAAAGTCAAAAAATTTTTTAAAACAAACTTTTATTTAAATGCTCTAAAAAGAATAAAATAAACTTTTCTTTTAAAACTTTTTTTTGCTATCAACTTATAAAGTCATTACACAATTTATGATATAAAAGCGTGTCGCGAGATTTACCTGTGTAGATAACCAATTAAATTAAATAACTTGATCCGATTGATTTTAACTTTTAAAATTTTCAAACTCAGTAAATACGAGTACTTAAATCTCACGGCAAGCTTTTATATCATAAATTGTGTAATGACTTTATAAGTTGAAAACAAGTTAAATTATTTTATTAACATTTAAATAAAAGTTTTTTTTTTTTTAAAAAGTTTTCTTTTACTTTTAATTTATTATTTTAATATAAACCAATAAAAAGTATTTATGCAAAATAAATTGTTTAAAATTTGGAATTTCTTTCTGTATCAAACTCTGTTCTTGAATAAGGCAGAAAAAAAAGGAGTAGTGAATAACAACTAAGGAAAATGTAAATTTTACATTAAATAATTTCTTACACGTTTGACAAAAACAAGAATTCTAAAATTTTGAAATAGAAAAATAAATATTTCTGCACAAAATTTGAAATTCAGAAACAAAAAATTTCAAAATAAAAAGCCGCATGAAATTGAATAAGAATATAAAATGAATAGGCATATATATGACTAAATAAAGTTTTCACATTCCTCTAAAATCGTGAAATGAGACGTTGTATTAATTTTTACATTTAATATAATGCAACAGAATTAAAACTATTTCCAAATTATTCATATATTTGAAGATGTTTTAAGCAGATAACGTAAAGCGTAACTTTTTTAATTTAAACTCACATTAAATTAAATAGCTTATTTTTTGTAAAGATAAAATCAGACTTTACATTTTTAATTGACATTTAACAAAATATTCTTTAATTTTCATTTAAAATCTAATTAAAAGTGTGAAGTTTTCTTAATCATTTAAAAGATGCTTTACGATATTTCAATGAATTTATGGATTTTGCGAGTATTAATCTTACAAACTGAATATCGATTAATATAAATAAATATATATAAACATATAAAACATTTTTATTTTATATATAAAATTCAATCTTTTTTATAGTCTCATATGTTACATGAAGAAAATTTCAATTTTGGATACAAATAAACTACATAATGCTATACCTTAGTAAAGAGAGAGTTTAATATAAGATCCTTTTAAGGTGTTCACCTTAGCTTCAACAGAAAGGTATTTCCATGTTTCATCTTCAATATTTGCCATCATTTTTCACCATAAGTTAGAGCAGCCTCCAACCCTGTCTGGGATGATCGCACATCTATCCTAACTTTCGGGGTCTTCGTGGCAAATATCTGAGGAAAAATGCGTCTGATTGATGAAAGTCAGGTTTGGGATGTATTAGATGGGGTATATTAATTTTCCCTTAAAATTCCGGAAGTACTAAAAAAAATAAAAAAGTTGGGAGTTTTTGGGTATACTTGTATGTAATCTATGAGCTCTGTATTTTTTTTAGTTCCAAGAATATATCAGTGGAAAAAGTAATTTTTCCTTGAACTGTATTCGCACTGTCGTTATTATATTGATTTTCATCTGGATATTATATGATTCTTTATATATTTCATTTCTAAATATATAAAACTGTTCTTACACTAGGAATTACAAAGAAAAACAAATAAAAAAAAAATTAAGACAATTCCTACTTAGGTCAACAAAGAAAAATTTTATTTTAGTTACTTTTTATTAAATAGTTGCAATTAATATAAATATGCAAATACGTATGACAGAATCAGAATATTAAGCGACAAATAGAAAGCAATTTTCCTTGTAAAATTTTCCATTCTCCTTTCTATATAGTGAGCTGGAATATTTTTTTGGGTTTTGTTATTCATTAAAAAAGTTATTCTAATAAAAATTACAGTAAAAAAACACACTGAAATTAGGTCATCTAAAGGGATTCGATCCACGACTTTAGAGTAGAAGACCAACGTTCTATCCATTGCGGTACAGGAATAAAACAAACGATTTTCCTTTCTGCATATGTTGTTGAACTATTATTTTTGTTTGTTTCTATTTATTAAGTTTTTAATTTAATTAATGAATTAATATTTGAAAAAACTGTATTAACATTAAGTGTAATCCATTACAAATTTTAAAAATGTACTTGAACTTGAATGGATGAATAAAAAGTATTTTATTAAAGATTGAAATTAATTTGAACAAGATGTATATATATATATATACGGAGAGAGTGAACTAATAGTAGTAATTGAATAAAAGTAAAAAAAAATGTTTTCAGAAGCTTTCAGTAAAGAAAAACGTATTTTTTCCCCCTGAAATGTTCTATCCACAAATCTGTTTCCTAATTTCCTTTAAACACTTTACCACTACTGCTACTTTATTATTCATATTACCATTATTTTACTGACACAATTTGAGTGAAACTTACCGTTTTTAATATTTTCTCTCTATATATGTACATATATTATTGGTACTACTATAATTTTTATTTTACTTTACAATTTCTTAATACTATTACTTCTTCCACAGCGACTACTATTATTTTGATACTCTTGCTATTAATACTTTATATATATAAAGTATATACAAGGGCTATTCAGAAAGTATGGAATGTTTCCGTCTGACGCCTGTGTGTGTGCCAATCGCGTACATTTTGGTGTCTGAGTGTTTGGCATCTCAGTCGGCGTCCAGCCATCACAACAGGAACATTTCCACGCGGCCCGTGTTTTCAATATTCGAATTTAAAATGTACGCTGCAACTGAAAATCCCGCCAGTTGTGAGGTGCGGTCTGTGATACGGTTTTTGTTGGCAAAAAAACCTAAAACCTGTGGAAATTTATCGGCAAGTGTGTGTGAAGTGTACGGAAACAACGTAATGAATGAAAGTTCAATCCGAAAATGGTGCATTCAGTTTAAAAATGGTCGAACTAACGTTCACGAGGAAAAGAAGAGTGGACGCCCTAGTATTGTGACTGACGAACTGGTAGCTAAAGTTGATGGAAAGATTCGTGAAAACCGCCGTTTCACAATAACAGAACCTCCGCTTAGTTTTCCACAAGTTTCACGGACTTTGTTGTTTGAAATTGTCACACAAAAGCTAGGCTACCGCAAATTTTGTGCAAGAGGGATGCCGAAATTGCTTATACAGACCACCATAAAGGTCAGCGAACGGTGGTAGCTTTGACATTTCTTGAAGCCAACGACAGGCATGGGGATTCATTATTAGATCGAATCGTAACTGGTGACGAGACGTGGGAGAGACATGTGAATTGCGAGACAAAATTGCAGTCTATGCAGTGAGGTCACACAAGTTCCCCCAAAAGACCAAGAAAATTTTTGCAAACCTTGTCACCAAAGAAGATTACGGCGACTGTGTTTTGGGATAGGCAAGGCGTGCTTCTGATGGATTTTCTCGAACGTGGTGCCACAATAAACTTTGAGCGGTACTGTCAAACTTTGCGCAATCTTAGGAGAGCAGTTTAAAACAAGCGCCAAGGAAAATTGACGTCCAAAATTTTGTTTTTGCACAACAATGCCCGACCTCATACGGCAAACAGCACTCAAGAACTCCTTAATTCATTCAAATGGGAGGTTTCCCTCATCCGCCCTATAGTCACGATCTTTCACCTAGTGATTTTCACTTGTTTCCAAAAATGAAGAACTGGCTAGCAACACAGCGCTTTGACGACGACAAGGAGCTGCAGGTGTGTGTCACTGAGTGGCTGAGATCGCAGGTGGCAGATTTCTACGACAAAGGAGTTTCAAAGCTTGTCCATCGCTCTGATAAGTGCTTCAATTTGTTTCGTAGTTATGTAGAAAAGTAGAATTTTAGTCGCTCTTTCTGATGTATATAATAATTTTTTTTCTTGTACTTACTTTCTTTTTAATTCCAAAACGTTCCTTACTTTCTGAATAGCCCTCGTATATATACATATTTTATACATATACTTTATATATACTTTATATATATACTTCTTTACTACAATAATTTACTATTCTTTTTTGATTGCTACTTACTAGAACTATTTTAATTTTTTTACTATTATTGCTGTCATTTAATATATAACTAGTGCTAATTTGCTACTATTATTGCTTTTTGCACAAAACAACTTACTAATAATATTTTATTATTACTAGTTTTGCAAACGTTTCTTTGTTTGTGAGAACCATTATATAGGAATTAAACCCATTAGCTAAAGCTCACTTTGTTATCCATTTGAATGAAAAATAAGCAGCAGCATTTACTACTGCTATTACGAATTCATTTCTTTCTAACAATTTCTACACATTGATTCAAAATTAGTGTGGCCAATTTTAAAACATCTAACTATTTATGGTATATTTTAATTGCCTTACATTCAGTTATATTTTAAAAATGAGACGTTTAAATTCACAATATACTTTTATTAGTGCGAGTAAATTATGGCTCCGGAATTAAAGCTCTTTTGACATGGCCTAAAACTTTACTTAAAGTGCATTATACTACTGGAAACCACGCTAAAAATTCATGTAAATAGCTTGATTCAATAAAAATTTATGATGGTCAGAAATTGGTCACACAATTTTAGAATCAACTGGTACTATTAACATGGCCTTTTAATACTACTTATTACTAATACATATTTCTATTAATATTATCTTACTGCTGCTAACTACTGTTTCAATTCTGTTGTTGTCACCTATGCCGCCTGATCGACGGTAACATCAGATCAAGGCCCATGAAATTCATCCTGGAAAGAGGCTAGTTTGTGCACAGGTCTTTAGGCGTAGCTTTGAGCACCGTATAGGTGACAGTACGATTTTACTCGGTTGCACCCCAATTATGGGAGAGAATGCCTTGGGAGTGCTCAGAATCCTCCCACCTCTCCTCCCCTTCCACCAACCTCACGAGAGGACATACGGATCGACGGCTTTTAAAAGTACCCACATGCTGCAAAGGCACTATATATTTACAAACATCCATGCCTTCTCCGGAATTCGAACCCATGCCCTACGGCACAGCAGTCAGCGTCACTAACCATTATATTGGATGGGTGGCTACTGTGTCTTTCAATTCTACTTATAACTACTAATACATAGTAGCAGTTACTACAATAGCTTCTCTTTTTTTTTACTATTATTATTATTTACTACAATTGAATAATAAATCATTCTGATTATCTATTAATTGCTCATAGAAGTTGCTAGATTTTTTTAAATATCTAATAAAATTAAAAAAAAAAATATTTACAAAAAAAAAAACGAGGCAGAAGTTTTTTCATTGAAGAGCTAATATATAATCTTAAGTACAGTGTTGTGTAACATAAAATATCTTGTACTTCTAAAAAGAAATTCAAAATGATCGAAATGATCATCTACAACTTAAATGGTAAGCAAAATTTTTCAAGTTTTGTTTGATTAATAGTTAAAGCAAAAACTAAAATTAATAAATTCTGAAATTAGGAAAAGGCTTCAAAAATACATATAACGAGATAAAAACGTAGCATTGTAAAGCAACACGACTGCTTTTGGACACGATAAGAGTCGTGATTTTAAAACTTAATCAATTGACGAGGACGAAACCTGAGTTGAAAGCCCTTCTCCTACCTACCACATCACATCAACGGGGCATTGAGCCTCAACAGAATCAACGTACGTCGTCTTCCTCTACAAGCACGGATCTTTAGTGCCACCAGGACTCAAACCCGTGATACTCCAGCCACGAGTTCGTGATACTAACTGCTAGGCTACAAATCAACAATATTAAACATAAATACATTGTCATTACTTATGACCTAATTTACGCTTAGTATTTGGTCATATTTTGCTAGTATGTGCGAAAAGTCAAAAAAGAAAAACATAAGAAAAAATTGTAAATACGGTTAGACCTCTTTATATAACCAAGTCGCTAAATCCCCGGAAAAAACTTCGTTCTATGGAAAATTCGTTATACAGAGGTTCATATTTTAGTATACTTTATAAATCACATAAAACAAATTTTAAATTCATAAACAAAATATATATTAAAAGAGTAATTATTCACACCTTTTTAAAATTAATATATGTTTATATTATATATCTTAACAATCAAAAAAGTAAGAAAGAAAGAAAAACTTCAAAGAAAACAAGAACAAAGTATGTCGAAAAATTCACTGTATTTTCAATATTAAGAAAATAATTTTATACTAAGATTAATGAATTTTAAAGATATTTTATAATTTTATATATATAAGCATACAAGTAATATTAAACTTACATTATTTCATAATTAGATCACGGGAATACGGGACAATTCCACTGAAGGTGGAAGAGACTATCGAAGATGTTTCTAGTGAACTGGGAAATGGGGATTAAAGGTTGCACTTCTTGGATGAAACGTCCAGAACTCTATTGCTCTCGGCGAGTTAGGATCTAATAAAACCAGTTCAAGATTTAAGACCACCACATGTTGTTGTTGTTGTTGCTCATGCCACCTGTCTGACATAGTCAGATCGGGGCCCACGAAATTCATCGTGGCAATGGGCTAGAAGTACGCCTGTCGTTTGGCATTTAGCCTTGAGCACCACACAGGTGACAGTACGATTTAGCTCGGAGAAATTCCCGAAGGAACGATAGATGGCGACACCACCTATCTCCACCTCCACAATTTAGGCATAAAACTGAATTGGAGGTAAATTTTCTCCAGTTTCCTGCACTCGTGATTCAGCCCACAAGACTTTCGGACCCACTGATTTAACGAGCACGGGCTCCGCGTGTACTCGGAGGGTATTTGGCGGTACAGGCATCGAACCCAGTCCTTCCGGTCCGGAGTCCGGTGCTCTAACCACTAGGCTACCCACGGCCTAAAATATGTAAAATGTGTTAAAGAGAGAATAACTTGAAATTTTTTCAGAAATACTTTTAAAAAAGGGAGAACAAAAATTGAATCATAAAAGAAAAAGTTCATCATAGAGAAATGCACTTCTCTCTAGAGAGGTTATCTTACGAAGAAAATCGTGAACTGTTCAAGGTTCCTGGAAAACGTTCACCGTATAAAAAAAAATTCGTACTTTAGAGGTTCATTATACAGAGGTTCGAATGAATATCTTTTTTTTTTTTTTTCGGTATGTTTTTCTTTACTTTTAGTGAGTAAGAATTGTCACTTTTAGTGGTAGGGAAAAAGCCTTAAAGAAAGGAGGAGGAACTGAAGGAACAAAGAAAGCACTTACTGAGGAAGAAACCATATGAGAAGCACAGAGGAAACTGAAATATACTCTGAGTAATACATAAATGGGAATCTTTGTAAAGAGACATGTAATTTAAGATAATCTTTTAAGATATCCGACTACGTTCGGAATCGTGATTTTGCAAAAGCGTGTAAATAGATAATATTTATGATATTTAGTGTCCTTTGATTTGAATAATGTATAAAATTTTTAAAGGGCATTATTTATAAAAATTTTTAAATAAATATTTTGGAAAAAATTTTAAATATTCTTTTTCCAAATCTCCTTTTGTATGCTTTATTGTATTAATATTTTGCCGTATTCGCTCAGATCTCTGTACAGAGGCTCAACTAGAATTTTTGAAAAAGCATAACTTGGGAAATCGGTTTATCCATGTTTTACGAAAACAGAGGGAGAAATTTCAAGAAAATACGCCGATAATTATTTCAAAGGGTTTTGTAACCGAAAATAATGTGAATTTTTAAAAAGTCTGGTTGGGGCCCCCGCAGAGGGTCGAGTATATACGGCAAAATATTAATACAAAAAACATTTTAAAAAAAACAAAAAATTATTCTGTTAATTTTTGCTAAAATTTTGTATTTTTTTTTTTCATATGTTCCAAACTATTTTAAATAGCCAAATTCATAAATTATTTTTATGCCTTTTAAATTGTTCCCGAACAAATCACCCTTTAAAAAAAAAATTTATAATTTTTTTTTTTAAAAAGAAATTGCTGGGAAAAAAATTTATGATTTAAAAAACGAAAAATTTGGGAATTGATATTGTTTAAGTGTATAATCACTGAAATGTTCACTTTGAGAATGTGCGGTATTCTATATGTTACAAATTCAGAAAGAAAAATTTTAATGAATATATTTACGTAATAACATTATGTAACTAAAATTTTTATAAGAAATGTGTAAATATGCAGTATCGCTGTTTTTTAAAAAAATTCGAAAATTCTGTAATACTCACTATTTTATTTTATTTATTTCAAATGGGGGGGTTTGGGGTTTTTTTTTCGCAGTACTGGTACATTTCCTCGAGAGTTGGCATCACTTTTAATTGCCGCACCACATAGAGGATTACAAATCATCTCAATGTTATTTTGACGGCCAGTTTCCTCCCCAGAAGGAGACACCTCCGCTCTGACGATGCGAAATGGTACTAGGAATTTAATTCCGCAGAGAGCACCCAAGCCAAACAGGTACTCCAAAGGGTTTTAACTTGACAAATAATCATACGGCATGGATGCTTTTGATTTTCTGCATCATAAAAATCCACCGGCCTTAACCGAGGTCGAACCCGCAACCTTCGACATTCAAGGCCAGGTACACACCAACTACGCCCCCCAACCGGCCGAGTGAAAATAATTTACAGGTGTTATGCAAGAGAGATTCTTGCTGATTTCTCGAACTTTAATAATAAATGTTGAGCTTTAAAATATTAAATAAAAAGGATAATAAAAACGTGTTTTTTAATGAATTTTTGTATAATAGGTGGAAGAGGCAAAAAGCGAATTCTGTTACATACTTTAGGAGGAGCCCTAATTTACATAAATTTACTTCAGAGTTAAATAACTACCTTTAAATTCCATACAAATGATCCACACAATTTGTATATAATAATGACGCAAAACAGGAGAAAATTCAGTTTCCCAAATTTCTTTCAGAAAATTTAATTTATTTTAATGGAAAGGAGGGTAAACATCAAAAGAAAACCACGTTTGCAACAGAAAGGATTACAATACTTCTATTAATGATAGTTGTACAAATGTGAGTCTAAATGAATCATCGTTTTTTCTCTGAAATTCAAATCCTAACTCTAGCAGAAAGAGTATATTTGCTAGTAAATTATTATTTTCTTAAGTTCTTCAATATTCAGTTTGGCTTTTGTAGATTACTTTGCAACTTTACACACGTTTTATTATTATCATTATTATTGTCACAAGAGCAGTTACAGTTGAAAGTATTTAGGAAAGTAATAAGGGTTGAAAATGAAATTTTTAAAAAGGAATCCCTAAGAATGAAAGTGAAAATAAAGAGAGATCCTTCTATATAGTCTTTATTGAAATTTTGTGAAAAGAACCGTATGACGATAAAAAAAGTTTTAAAAAAAAATTTTGGGGGGGAAGTGATTTTTTTTAATTGCATTTTCTTAAGTATATATTCCACCTTTGAAAAGGAAAGGCAAACGCTTAATATCTGAGCATACAGATAATGTAAACCAAAACTTAAGTAGTTTCTTACAAGAAAAAAATATTTTTTTTAAATTGTACCTACAATAAAAAAACACCACAATTGTAAAAATTAAAAAAAAATCACTAAAACTAATTGCAGTAGATAAAATATTATATAATAGTTTTAATGAAACATTTTTAAACTCTGAGAATCATTTTATTATGTATATATAATTATTGTTTGGTTTTTTTTTCGAAATTATTATAGAAAAATCTCTCTATACGTTTTTCATTGCGAAATTGAATTTCGGACTGATATGTCTTTATCGTTTGTTAAATTGGATTAGAAATCGTTGGCTAATGAAAATCCCACGAGTAAATGAAATTTATAAAAGTAAAACAAACGTCAAAATTATTATTAAAACTCTCCTAATTTGGATGAAATTGTAAATTAATTATTAAAATGACCTCAAAATTTAAATTTAAAATATGTAACTGTATTATGACATAATGAATATATTTTGCTTATATTTAAACTATCTTCTAATCATAAATTTAGAACTATGATTTGTGTGAAATTAAACACATAAAATTTCCCTCACAAATAAATATGTAAAAGTAATATACATAAACAACACATAAGAAAAGGAGACATAAACATAAATAAAAATATAAAATCCTATTCTTAAACAATAAGATGATATTTATAAACGAATTTCTACCTTTATTATTAAAACATATGGTAATGCAAATATATACATTAAATCATATGAATTAATGAACATGATATAAATCAATTGATTAAAATAAAATATGAATATGAATAAAGGAAATATGAATCAATTAAATTTATATTAATTATAATTATATGCAGTAAATTATATCTCAATAAATAAATCAATAAAAATATACTCAAAAATTATTCCTCAGAAATATATTCATAAAATACCTCAAACGCTTAACCCTTTATCTACCGACGGTACTTATAAGTCCCTTCCCTTTAAAATTACATAGAATAACCATTATTACGAATATTAAATACTTGCAGGAATTTTATAAATCCCCTTCCAAGATATATTACCGGATTCTATGATGAATATTTTATTTGGGAATGGCGAAAGTTTTAAAGCAAAGTTTTGTTTTAGTGCATTTTGGGCGAATTTCGAAGATTATCATTTAGTTCTGAAAAGAGTTAATGTTAAAGGTGTATTATTTTTAATATGTTAATGAAGACATTAGAAAATAATTTGACTATTTATTTTAAGTGAACAACGTATATAATTAATTTTACAGTTGAATAACTTTGTGGTACTTATAAGTACCGACAGCCCACTGGATGTTGGAGCTTATTGTAGCCTTTTTTTTTGTGGTGAAGTGCCATCACTATAATGCAATACAGTTATGCGTTTTTTAGCATTTATTTTTGCTTAACTTATTTATTTTTCTTTTTTAATTGTTTAATTTTAACGTTTTCAAACAATTTTGAACTTTGAATGTGAGTTTGTTTTGACACACAATTGATAAAAACACCTATTCTTATTTAAAAAATTAACAACATTTTAATTTCTTTAGGTGTAACGGAGATTTAAACGTAATTGGAGATTAATAAAGTGCTATTATTTTTATTACTTCCTGTTTTTAGAAAGCCTGGGAAAAAGAACCTCAGTCTTCAAGAGGCTTTGGATTTATTACTGAACCTACCACAGGAAATCAGTGATGTACCTACAGATGATAAGCAAATCCCAGCAAATAATCTATTGGAATTATCGTTAGTTCTTAAGATGATGATCAAGATACCGAAAAAGGCTCAAGGTGCAGTAGATCATGTTATGAAAATACAGCATTTAGTTCCCCAGGATGCAGGGTTTTAAAAAAATATTCAATCGAAAGATCACGCAAGATGCACACCGTGTAATAAAAGTTTGTGTATTAATGAGAAAAATCTGTCTTTCTTTGAATATCATCAAATTAAGATTAAGTGTAAAAGCAGTTTTTTTATGAGTAAAAAAAGTAAATAAATTTTAAAAAATTTAATAATCTTTAAAAATAAGTATTTTATGCTTTGAAATATTAGTTTTCTCTGGTTATTTAGCTGTTTTAAGAGTTATAACTGCTTTAAAAAAGTCATTCGGTCTTTCCGTATTAAGAGAATATTTTAGACCTTTGTGACCTGACCGTACCTTAAAGCACTAATATAATTAATTATCTCTAACTCATTAAATTTCCCAAAGTTGAGTATTTTATTAAAGTAAATACCTTAACTTTCAATGTAATTATTACAAAAAAAAAATGTTGCATGAAAAAATTGGCAGTAAATCATAATGCGGTAAATAAAGGATTAAATTCAAAAATAAAAAAAAATCCATAAAATTTCAAAAATAAAACATTAAATCAATTTTAAAAAATATCTATCCATTTATTTATTTTTAAATTTAAAAGCATGCATATATATATATGTGGGAATCCAACCGAAATCTTCCAAAAAGATTGGATTCTTCAGATGGCGGGGTTTTTATGGCGTGGTGTCTAGGGTTTTAGGGTGTGTTAGTTAATTTTGAAAAAAAGTAGACAACATAGTTCAAGAAAAGAAACTAGTTGAAAACTAAAAAAATTTATTAAGAATTATAGGGAGTATTTACATGGGGAATATTTCAAAAGAATAGGAAAGTTAGATAGCATATTTCGGAAGAATAGGGGAAATTAGATCACATTACTTTAAGGGGGGCAATTGAGATTAAATATAATTCATTATGGTGCTAATAAGACTTACCGCCTGGCGCGGACGAATGATAGAACCCCGTTATGGTACTATTAGATTTACCGCCTGGCGCGGACGAAAATGAGCTGACGCGCGAAACACGACTTCTCCCCGACGAAGGTTAGTGGGCCTCTGGAGAAAAAAGGGTTTATGTCGGCGTTTTTTAAAAAGGACGCTAGATGGGGTTGATGTGGAATACTGTTTTGATTAAATTGCCGACCTCGGTAAATGTGATATGATCTAACTTTCAAATGGAAAAAAAA
>BMAV01018390.1:0-42801 GCA_019973955.1 Trichonephila inaurata madagascariensis
TTATTTATAAATTAAAATTTCACAGTTATAGTTATTCCATATTCTAATATTAGATAAAATTACTTATTATAATTTTATTCATATTTATATACCCCAATGTTAAAGTTTGCTTATTTTAACCCTATTAGTTTTATTTCCATTCTTTTTATACTTTTCTTAAGAGCTACTTTTTCCCCCCTTCACATGATTTAAATCTGCATTGGGGGTCCAGAATTGGGAATAACTTATTTTTTGCACTCAGATTTAGCCGGCTTTGCATTTAAAAGGAATTTTAGGTAAGTTACCTCTTTTGGATTTAATATTCCTATCCTTTTTTTTCTATTGGTTTTCCAGTGTTTTTACAAAAAGGGGGAAGGTTCGGCCCAAAAACATGTTAAACCCCCTTTTATAAAAATTTTTATTTTTTTAGCTGCCCCAAGTCCAATTTTTTAAAACCCGCAGCATCCATTTTTTTTTTTTAATCTACTCATATGCCCTTTCCCCGGGATTTTCCTACTGTCTATGTGTTTTCGAATGGGATTGTTGGATGTTATCTTTTGTTGTAGAAATAAGCCTATATATATATACCAGTCCAAATGTTCGGGATTCTGTACCCATGACAACTAAAGCATATAGTTTAAGTAACACCGTTAATTTCAAATGCTCCATCCCTCTCCTCCATGTACGGGATGGTATTATCCATGTCATATAATTGAACCACGTTTACACACATTTGTTCTCGGACAGAGGAAATATAGCTTTTCAAGAACAAATCTGTAATACTAAATTTTGTCGATTTTTAAATAAAATATCTTCAGAGACTTTGGAAATGCTAAGGAAGGGTGAAAGGTGTTTTTCCCCGTCCAAAAAGAAAAAAATGTGCCAGCGTTTTAAATAAGAACGAAAATCACAGCTAATGGAAAGTCATGAAGGAAGTATTTTTTGGGTTCTGAAGGAATTGTTTCTTCAGAATTTATTCATGTGAGAAGAAGAGTGAACACGGAACATTATCTATCATTTCAGGGAGTTCATTCGTCGTAAACAGCCCCAATTGGCAAAAAAACCCCCCATATGTCGCAAACCACAGAGTTTCGAAAAAGATATTACCCCCCAAAACCCCCATTCTTCGACTTATTGGGTCGATTTTTACTTTTTTTTTAATCATTTAAAAAAAATTTTCCAAGTCATTTTTTGTCATAAACGAGGTAAAAACCAACGCAGAATCCACATTTGCAAAAAATTTTTTGAAACAGCCCTTCAGAACTTTTTTATACCACCATTTTAAATTTTAACAAGAAGAATGCTAAAAAATGGGAATTTATTAAAAAAAGTTTTAAGGTGCAGTTCCTGATAAAACTTGAAGATGGTTCCTAAAATTTCACGGAGGTGATTTCGACCTTTCTGATAAGCGCCTCATAGAGCGAAATTTTTTTACAACATCGGATGAGCTGAAAGGCGTTAGCTAAAAAAAAAACATTTCGGCCATATTTGAAAAAGGGGTTGGTGTGGTAAATATTCATGATAGGTGTCATGTAAGTTAAATGAGAAGAATTTAAATGATCGTGTCATCATATACATATATCTGGTTTCACGGAACAAAATGAAACACTTCTTGGACCAGACGATAACTGGGGATGAAAAGTGGGATAAACGTCACCGAAAACTGGTTAGTAAATTTGTTAGTTTTAATTTACAGCAAATCATGGTTTGTCAGTATGATTTTATGTCTATACTGTTTTTTACCGGAGAGAAAAATGTTTTCTTTAGAGTTATTCTCCAGTTCCAAATGGGAATGGAGAATAATACAAAGTAAATTCTTAGTCTGAAAGATGAAGAAGTTTTCACATTTAGATGTATTTTTTGTATTGAAATTTTATTGGTACAATGTGTATATTTTCTTGATAATAAAGATACATCATGTCACGAACATGCGCTATTTTATAATCAAATATATTAAAACGCCCTTTTTTTAACGCTTAAAGTATACGTATTGTATTTTTAAAGCTAAGTTAGTAAATAAAAGACCTACATAAATATTTCTAAAATCATATTGGGATTTTATATGAACTTCATGTATTTTTTGTGAATACCTGGAAAATAATGGATTAAAAGTTAATGCTATAAACCATTGCTAACGAGCTACTTCTTTCAAATTCAATGCTTTACATTTGAATATCAAGTAGATTTCTTCAACTTTTCATACTCTTGCAATTCTTCTAAAGCTTTCAAATTAATCATTCTTCAACCCAAGCTAGCTTTTTTTCCACCCTCTCATTTTAAAGAAGAAAAGTTCACAAGTGCTGGAATTAAAGTTCTTGCTTCTAAATAATGACATTAAATGTTGTTTCTCTGCGTTCATGAAATTGTTCCATCAACTTTTTCTTTCTTCTTTTATTTGTAAAATTAATCCATTTAATTCTTATACCTTTAAAAAAAGTTACTATAAAAAAATCTTATTTGTATTACAAGGCATGATTTTAGCTTAAGTACTGACCTTTTCAAGTCTTTAATTGGCTCATTTAAATAATGGGATTTGCATTGAAATTAGATTCCCATGAGATTTCCCAATCACTAGAACATTATAGAATTTTTTTTTCCTTAAATTAATTCATCTCATGATTTCATTTACTGAGTTCCAAAGAATAAGTTTATACCAAAAAAAAAAATTCCAAGTTTAAAATATGCCATTATTTTTATATAGAAATAAATTTTTAAATATTTCGATACAGTTCCTTAAGTTTCACGGGTAAAATTCTTCCATTGCGCTCAAAGAAAGCTTTAGTGTAGCTGAAAAGATTACCTAAATAATCTTGTAAATCGAACATAAAATTCTACTTTAAATATGTGTAAATTAATAAAGCAATTCTGCATTTTAAATAACCTCAATTACATAATTATAATGTTTTAAGGATTTTAAAAGAAAATATTTGTCGTATTTTGATATAGTTCGCAATGAATTTGAAATTTCGCATGGAATTAGTATCTACTTTTTATTTAAGACAAGGTAATTTAAAATAACTACATTTACTTCTTTATGACCTCACGTGTGCTCCAGATTGAAAAACCCTTGTTAAAATTCTGGATGGAACAATATTTAAATTCCATACACTAGCTTCTAATTTTTATTTCTCGATCCACTTTTATGACGTTCAAAAATTAAAAATTAAATTATGAACAACTGGTTTTATTTTTTGAATTAACAACTTTAATTCAAAAACTATTTCATGGTAAATCGAGAATAAAGTAATTTAAAAAACGCTAAATAAAGCAGTACTATGTAATTTGAAGAGGCTGGTAATATTTCCACACCCTATTATCACACAAAAATGCAATACCAAGAAAGACCAGAGATATCACTGCTTAATTTATTTTGCTGGTAAACATGTAGTACAAAGATCAAACAATTAAAATTACAGCCTCTAGTGACCTGTGGATGATGACAAAATTAGTAAGTGTAGCCACCATAGTTGACCGCTGCCACAACCTAAGCAAAGAGCCTTTGCTGAGACTGTGCAGCGGTTATCAAAGAGCCTTTGCATGTATCCTTGGAGTACAGCAATCCATGCGACTTCCACATATTGCCAAAGTTAATCTGGTGCAGCAGCGGGTGGTTTATCCCGGGTCAGTCGTTGTGCAAGCATGAACCACACGTTTTCGTTTGGTGATAGATCGGGGGAACAAGCAGGCCAAGGAAGCGATTCAATCTGATGGGTAAAGAAGAATTGAACATTGCATGCCACGTGTGGTCGCGCATTATCCTGTTGGAATATGGCTGATGACAAGCGCTGAATGTATGGGAGGACCACGGGTTTCACTTGTGCAGGTACACCCCCAGAGAGGTAGCGCTGCTGTTCGTTCAGTTTACCCGTGGCAGGAAATCTAATACCACCCCAACCCCAAGTGTATCGGGGTGTAATCTGGAAAGCGTGACTAGATGCAAACGTAACAGTTCTACCGTAGCTTCCTTCATACCACGGTGGGGCCTTCCAAATCGAATCGATCATTCCACAGAAGCTATGATTCGTTGTAAACACAATGTCGTTTCATTCAGTTGTCCATCCCACCATTGGCGGCGCAAACACCTGTGTTTCCGTCAAGGCAACGAAGCTACGGATTTTTGCGGCGATTTCACTCTGCTGCACCTGACTTCGAAATATAGATGACCGAAAGATGCGTAATAGATCAATTTGCTATTACGGCTCGTGATGAGGCTGCGCAATCTATCAATGCCATGCACACAATCCACCTGTCATCACGGTGCAGTGGTGCAACGAGGTGGGTGCGTTACGCCCGTCGGTCCTTCGTTTCCCTGTATCCAGCGATGAAAGATCCACATCACAGTTCCTTGGTTTTGTCCAACACGTTGACCGGTTTTCAGGGCCGCTTTTTTGCTTAGGTACGCTAGCCACGTGCTTAAGACGCAAAATATTTTGGTGGTACCCAAAATGTGAGGGTGAAAAAATTTTAAATTACAGCGCATGAACCACCACCTAGCACCCACGAGAAACATTTCTTCCCTTAAAGAAAGTGAATACCGAAACGAGATCTACAACAGAAAAAGAAAAACTTAACGTTTTGATGTTTCTATGCACTCAAAATGATATTACTATGGAAATTGATTACAATGAAGCCATTAGTGATTTTGCAATAATCAAAGCTCGTAGAAAACGTTTGATGTACAATGACAGTAACTTAACAAAAAAATAAAGATGTCTGAAAGTATAAAATAGTAAAGCGATAAGTGATGAAAATATGATGTATTTTGGAATAAATTCAGAAAAAACAGTTCCCACAATATGTGCTGTCTCTAAAACCAGTGGGATTCCTCAAAAGGCAGCCTGGTATAGGACCCCAGGGCGACGACTTGCAAGGGGTCCACGCCAGCGAAAAAAATAATTTGGGGTCCTAGTAAAATGGGGCCTTATAGTAGTGGGTTTTTACGGGAAACCAGACGTGACTTAATCTAAAAAACTTGATCTTAATGGAAACCAGATTTTGATCAATTTAATTGATTTCCGGCTTTACTAAATTTTTAGTGAGGCTAATTTGTATATGAGCATAAATTTTACGTAAGACAAGTGACCATTTCGGTGGGATTTCCCAAAATTAAGCTAAAGAAGTACAATGCTGCTTCATTCTTTTAAATTCTCTCTAGATTTTGCCAGTAGATTATCTGGTCGAAAAATTTAAGCTACTCTCAACATTTAAATGCCCTTTACTCGATTTTGGAAAAATAGGTTTTGAGATATTTTTCTTATAGTAATACCACAGTAGATAATTAATTGCCATGGTAGTACAGAAAAAAATGTCATGATACAAACAGTAACTGATCAGAATAGGGCCCTAAATTCCTAGAAGATTCCTGTACAAAAGCTTAGAAAAGTATGTCAGCAAAATAAGCTTAAAAAGACATACCTATATTTGTCGCGAATTATGGGAATATCGCGAAAACGTTTTTTTTTTTTTTATTTCTTTTCCTAGTGAGAGAGTTTCAGTGAGTTTATCTATCTCAAAGAGAAAAAACTCGAACACTTTACTAAATGCTGGAGATTTAGGTTAAACCCACTTCAGATGATATTAAATGTTGAAAAACTTGTTATTGAAGCACCAGATTCCTCCCCATCATTAAAAGCATTTGTTTGTTGTTCAGTTGCTTCTATGATTGACTAATTCATTAACATGTGCTTCTAAGTTATGAATGCTATACATCACTACGGTTAGAAATTTAATTTTTTAAAATAAGTAGTATTACATGCTGTCAAGTAAGACAAGTTGATAAATTTAAAAATTCAATATTAAGTAAGCAGGGTTTTACCCGAAACCAAAAAGGCGGTGTTCTCATGAGACAAGAAAAGCTTTGGGAACCAATAAATTTAGACTGTAATTGCAAAAACGACTTCATTAATTTAAGCAGGCAATTAATTTGCAAAAAGGGTGGGTGGGTCCGTGAGCTACAAGATAAGAAATGAAAGTAAGGGAAAGCTATGTACACAAATATTTTTCGTTACGATGCCGGTGGTCAGTCCAGACACGGCGCTCCAAAAGCAAAACAAAGAAAAGTGAAAAGAGTAAGAGAGTTATGGAAAACTTCCCGGAACCAAACTGCGGCGTAAGCAAACTGAAACCGGGAAGTGGGTGCTCTGGAATCGAAACCCGCCAACAATTTGAAGTGATTAAAGCTCCGGGGGAGTTAAAAATGGCTCGGCCGATTTCTCTAAAGGATAATCCGCAATCCCTATAGGCTACTATTCTTCTTCGTTCAAATTCAGAAACTTGGTCAAAAGACGCTCGATGTCTTCTACGAGACACATAGGTATACACACACAGTTAATCCAAAAAAACAAAAAACAAAAACAAAAAGACGCAGGAAAAAAAAATTGTTTACTTTAAATTGCCATTCTGTTCTCCCTTCATATAGCGCTTGGTAAGGGTGTTGGCTGGTCGCCCGTGATGTAACGCCTGCTAATGATTTGCATATTTCATCGCCGCCCCAACGCATGATGTAAATTTCACATGGTTTGCATGTTTCCTTTAGGGTGTTGAATTTTGTGTGACAGCAGTGTGTATATATATATATATATATAAAGAAGAAAAGCGACTCAAGCATCGCGATACCTCCCGAAACTATTAGACGTAGACTTGAATTTGATAGCATTTTTCCTTCTTCTTCATAGAGTCAGAGGACCTCTATGAAAAGCATTTTGAGTTCTTGGACCCTCAAGGCAAGTTTCGAGGAGTTTGAAGTGAATGCCGCAGATAAATATATACTTGTTCTTGAACTATTGGTCTGCAGAGTTGGACTTTGGTACGTACGTTTCTTTCGTGGAGTTGAAATCCTTTACAAAATGAGTTTTGTGAAAATCGCCCCAAGAGGCGTTGCGCAGGCTTAAGGAGCGTCAGAGGTAAATATTCTCGTTTTTGAGCTATTAGACCAGCAGACTTGAAATTTGGTAGGCACGTTCCTTTTTCATGAGTTGAGTTGAGTTTAGTGCGCCTGGCGGCGACGCCTTTTGCCATTCCCGCCAAACATCTCATAGGTCTGTGGTCTGGACGGGAAAAAGAATAAAATTGGAGGACAAGATGGAGGTCGAAAATAGAGAAAGATCCCCTAAAATTTGGATTGTGACACCCGTACCACCTAAAGATGAGCCCCTGAGGGGCCCCTTCATAGCAGAGGGCCCACCACAAAAGAGTGTTTTATGAAAAATTGGACCCTCATGCTGAGGCTTAAAAGCATTATGCAACGAAAATTCTACATTTTGGGTGTATTTACTCAGATAACCGACTTGAAACCTGAAAAAGATTTCTTCATTACATAGATAATTCGGTGTTTATGTAGAATTCAGTGGAAAAAGACTTATCATGTTCCATTTTCATAGTCTATATTCCGAATTTTATTCGAGTATGAGGAATAGCTCCAGAGATAGCTTCAGAGTTATAGAGAACTCCAAAGTTTTTTCCTAATAATGGTATATCAACAAATGTACGTGACACAAAAAAAAATCATACATAAATACATTTTTTGCTGATGTTATATAAAAAGTGATTTTTTGTTAAAAGTAATTGAACATTTAATTAATCTTTTACTAAAACTAATACCAACTTTTTTTTTTACAGAAATGTTTTTAAATGTAGTTTTTAGGCTGAAAAGTTGAAAACTAAAGTGACTTCAATATAAGGCTTTTATATAAACATCCGTAAAACACTTTCTTTAGAATGTAATTTAGAAAATGAGAAAATTGTTTTATATCTCTACTTCTGCAGAATTTCCCCTGCAGAGTAAAGTACCCTGCCATCGCTTTTCTGCCCATGCTTTACAAATTCATGGAAAAAGGAATATCTAAAGGAAAAACTGGAAAAAGGGAAATCTGTGCCTAGAGTAATGAGAAAGTATTCAAAAATAGTTGCTGTTTATATTAACAAAAAACTTTCATCGTGTGTTCCTTTAAAAAAAGTACTAAGTGAAATTTTCAACCTCCCAGTAACATTTTTAAGTGATAAATTCTTATTTGAATTTTAAATGTAATTTCAATCAAATTAAGTAAAAGTGCTTCTTAAAAGTATTATTTTTTTAACTGCAAAATTCTATCCAAATCCTTCCGAATACATCAAATATTTGTTTTTTTATTGTAAAAAGTTTCAAACAGGTATTTAAGTTTGGTAAGAGTTTGCAGAATCTTAGTGCAGAAAATAAATAGACAGTTAAGACAGTTATTGGATTAAATTGCAATGAAACTAAGATTTAAATCGTAACCAAAAATATTTTTAAATTTTTGTATACCTCAATAAAGGCTTTTATTGTTTTGAAAATAATTATTTTTACCTTAAAATGTGGTGTATAAGAATTTACTGTTTTTAAGAGAAATTAACCCTATAATTCAAAATGATTATGGTAAGTTTCAGATTTGTCATTTTTAGGTTTATTCTCCCCAGTATCTTTTCCAAAGTGATAACCTGGTAGGTAAAGCATCCTGAGAATATATCACTAGGCTATCCGAAAATCATGCATAATTTTTAAAAATCTTTTAAGTTATCTGAGAATAGCTTCAGAAGCTTGATATTAAGTTTTTAAAAACTAGTTAATCAAAAAATCTAAAATGTTTCTTTCTGATCTGTGATTGTCTTACTGATAAATAGATTATTTTGATTTTCTCCCATATTAAAATTTTCCTTATATATGCATCGGAACTTTAAAATAATTCCTAACTATTTTATCAAATATCAAATTACTTGCGTCAAATTAATTATTTCTTATATAAGCAAGCAATATTTTAATTAGCACATTTCTTAACGTCTAACAAACAATAGATATTTTGATCATTGTATTTTATAGATCTTAGCTTAATTTGATGTTGTTTGCCTAAATTCAAATGAGTAATTTGAACAAATATTGTATTGTAAAAATAAAAAAAATATTCTAATTTTAACTTCTCTCTCATAGTCTCTTCTATGTATTTATGCCGTGCAGGCCGTGTAGGACAGCGATGCACGTTAAATTTGTCGAGAGCTGAAACGTCCTCCCGTTGGTGTGGTGCGGTAGTTAAGAAAGTGTAAAGCCAGCTCAGGTGCCTGGTCTACGTCACTTGACCATGGTCTGTAATTACGAGGTCGGTCACCAAAAGCCCTCGTGTAACTTAAACATGCGACGTTACTCACTCACTCTTTGTGGATGCATATACAATAATCCTTTTAAATTTTTAGACAGCTTCTTCGTCCATGATAATAGCCTCGTGTTTGCTTTAGAGTGCGGCATTTAAAAAATCACCAAATCAAATGTCAACTATTATAAGATGATCTTATAATCGTTTTCAAATTATATAGAAGTTAGTAGTGTTTTATGCAAAATCTAACTCTAACTGAAAGATTAAAGCTGTTATTAAGATCTCTCAAATCTGAGTTTTTAACTTTGTTTTCAATTAATTTAAAAGCATAAATTTAAAAAACCCATATAAATATTTAGCATACCAATTTGGATTTTTCATTAAAAGCAAATAATGTACACTGAAAACCTAAATTAAATTGGCAAAAAAAAAAAAAAGTGCTCCTCAAAAAAATAAAAATAAATTGAATTTTTTTTAAATAAAATTTCAGTTTGAATCATGCATTGACATTAAACATTAAAACATTGAACCTCTATACAATATGAAAAAGGGCTTGTAAAAAAAATAAAGTGTTAATACATAAAAGTCACACACACACACGACTAATACAATATTTCGGTCTGATATAACCTCACTTATTGGAAGTATTTTTACTCCTTCCTCACCTCAGAATTCCATTAGCACTCTGATTGGTTATTGTCAAGACATTACAAGAACAGAATTAGTCTAGAATTCTTTTCATTCTTCGTCTGTCATTTATGTTCAAAAACATATTTTGACATTTCTTCTTCGATAAGACACCTAATCTTATGCTACAATACTTTTGCATTAATACATTTTTATTTAGAAATAATTTATAACTTTGTTGAACTTATAGAGACTTAAAATTTTCCTGCTCTTTTAAAAAACATCTAATGCTTAATCTGACTGAAAAATTTTAATATATTAAATAAATAGTTTAAAATTCCTAAAATCATAGCTCCTTAAGAAAGAAATTGGTACTTCAAAGAGTATAAACTTCCGCAATATATTTCTTCCGGTATAATGTTTAGAGACGTTGTTGACAGGGTAGAGCTTGGGTTCGAATCCCAGGGAAGCCATGAATGTTTAGTGCCTGTGCAGCATGTGGCATGCCAAGGTGGGTGACAACTCCTGGGTGTAAGTCGGGATTTGCTGGGTTTCATGAATAGAAAGGTAGGATGGTCAGTATTAAGCAGGTCACTAAAATAAGCAATCCATCTTTTAGAGATGTTGCTGGAATCACTGAGAATTTCACCATGGTTATCTCTATAGAACGTTATCCTGAATTTAAAACTATCATTAATCATTTTATAGATGGCTTCGGCATCACAAGCTTCCTCTTTTGATGTTCCTCGAGTAGCTCTCACGTTTTTCTTCTTATGAATTATTTTCTCATTTCTTCTTGCAGTCTTGTAGCTCATCATTGATCCCCGGATGAATCTCCTATAATGTATTTCAAGATATACCTTATTTTTTTTATTCAGTTTCAAATTTGCATTCTTCATCTAACCAATCTTTCTTACATCTCTTCCCATCAGATCTCAAAACATTCTCAGGAGTGAGTAAAATGCTTTCCTTTAAGGTATCCGACTACGTTCGGAACCATGATTTTTAAAAAGCGCATAAATGTATAATTTTCATGATATTTAGTGCCACTTAGATTAGAATACATGTATAAAATTGTTTTAAGGACATTATGACAAAAAAAAATTATTTAAATATAATATTTTGGCAAAAAATTAACTTAGAATAACCTTGCTTTTCCAAATACCTCCTTTGTAAATAATGCTTCTATTGTATTAATTTTTTTTTGCTCAAGACGCTCAGACCTCTGTACAGAGTGGGTTCAACTACGATTTTTGAAAATTCACTTTTTTCATAGAGTTACAAACCATTTGAAATAATTATCGGCGTATTTTTCTAAAATTTCTCCTTCTGTTTTCGTAAGTAAAACATGGATAAACTGACTCGAGTTATGCATTTCAAAAATTTAGTTGAGCCTCTGTACACAGAGGTCTGAGCTATAGACAGGCAAAAATATTAATACAATAGAAGCATTTTTTTACAAAAGGAGAACATTTTGGGAAAGCATATTCTATGCGCATTTTTTGTCAAAAATATTGTACTCCTAAATACTCTGCTTGATACTATTCTTAACCCAATTTTATATGCATTGTCTAATATAAGTGACTCTAAATATCATAAATATTATCCATTTATAGGCTTTTTCAAAATCACTCTTCCGAAACGTAGTCGGATACTTTAAAACAGTGGTCTTCAAACTATGTTCCACGGAGCCCTGGGTTTCCATGAAGCATAACCAGGGGTTCCACGAGTCACAATAAGAAAAGGAGAAGAAGAAGCGATGTAAGCAATGGTTTTTAATTTCTTTCTATGAAATTTGAATGGTTACAAGTAATTCCAAAGCTCAATCTCCCTATTCATTAAAACTGGAAAACTTTATTTATATAGGATAACTCTGTTTTAACACTTTTAAACTTCCTTATTATAATATAATAAAAGAATATATTAAAACGGGACGCGTTTTATATTTATACTATATATATATTCCTACCAGATTGTGAATTGAGTCTCTATTGCTTACTATTTCCAGGTTCTGCCCAAAATAATTTTATAATTTCGTTAATTAGCACAAAGTCTTGCAAAATCAAATAGTTTTCTTAATAGAAAACGTATCTTTTACATTTAATGAAAGCAACATTTATAGTGAAGGGAAAAGGGAACAACATTTCAATCCGATATTAAAAATCTAAATTTAAGGTACCAGCTTCTAACTTTTTAGGTTAAAAATTTTCCCCTTGTCGTGCAAAAATGCTGGGATTTCTCACTAATGGCCATACACACACATTACTATTCAGAATATTGTAGATGGCTAAATATGTTTCTCAACTTAAGTGGCTACAAAAACAAAGTAAAAACAAATGAAACTCCTAGAAATGTAATGCGATTGTATTTTAATCCTCACACCTTAGAGACTTCGATAAAGTTCGTGTGAAAAATCAAGCACATATCCCAGTTTCTAATGTATTGAATGGATAGGTGACACTTGAATCACAAATTAATATTATTAATGAGTAATTATACTAAAAAAATTATAAAATCTTTTTAATACTAAATGCAATACTTTTTCTAATTGCCTTTACATAAAATACCTATAACATGTTGATCTACACATTAAATATTCCTTTAAAAAATATTCTTCAAATATTTTCTATTTCTAGGGGTTCCACGAAAGCACCTTCAAGTTCTAGGGGTTCCGTGAGTCGAAAAAGTTTGAAGACCACTGCTTTAGAGAAGCGATTTCTCTTCCACATTAGAGGCAGTTACATAATTTCAATAGCTACAATTCTATTGCTCAGATTTTTCTTAAATTTTTTTAAATGTTCACATCTTTTAACCTGAAACGATTAAATTTGCAGTCGCATTTTCTTTTAGTGTTTTTAAAGTTGAATATTTTCACACGCAATCTGTCCATAACCATGTATAGGTCAGAATCAATATCAGCGCCCCGATAGGCTCCAACATCCAAAAGATTAGAGAAGTATCTAGAATCCATCAGAATACGGTGTATTTGGTTAAAAATAGTGCTATCAGGGATGTCCAAGTACTCTTGTGAATATTTTTATGTGATAACATAGTACTTACCACCACCATATCATGTTCAGATTCAAAATCTGTAAGCCTTATGTCATTGTCACTGCTTATAGAATGTAGAGCAGCGATACTCAACCTGCGGCCCATCCAGCCTTTTTAAGTGGCTCGGTCATGGCCTGCCGTTTCGAGAGAAATTCTTTACTTATTTAAGAACGTATTAAAAATTTGATGTAAAATTTTTATATGTCAAGAAATCAAATATATCAATTTCTGCTTTGCTACGCTTGGTGTATCGCAAAAGGATACGAATTGATATTATTTTTCAGCCCCTGATATTAGCTACCACAATCTCTATATATTTATTTATTTATTTGGTGGAATTTTCAATCGTTAATAGCAAATACATTTTAAAAAGCGCTCAATTAGCCGGAAGTTTTATATACAGGGATTATTTTAGGCGTATGACAACAATAATAATATAATAATAATCAATAAAAGTTAATTGATTAAAAACGTACTGTCAAAGAATTACGTAAAATACACGAAACCACGTTGAATCATTTTTGGTGACTGAAGTGACCCCTTGGTCGACTTGTGTCAAAACTTGAAAGTGTTTTTTTCTCACGTTAAAGTATTCAGTTGAACTGAAATTTATATTGATAACAATACAATAATATACTACTCAGTAATAATAAAAATTACCTGATTAAACTAATGGTTCAGTGAATTACAGCGCTGCGCAGCTTAAAATAAAATTTTTCTTTGTTAATCTAAGTGAATTGGACTTAATTTTTTTTTTATATTTTATTCTATTTGGAATGGCTACGTTAGTGCATAAATAGACAACAGTGGAGGTTTTTACGAAATTCCCGGCGGGTGGAACTAATTTCAACGATCTCTATATTTGAGCGAAAATTTCTGAAGAAAATAATACCGTTTCAAAACGATTGGGAGGTTGGACTTTGTAGTGGAAAACAAACATGGATCAGTAATTGTTTCTGATTTGTCATTGAAAGTGTTGTATTTAAAAAATACCACAAATCCAAGAATCGTTCAAAGACACTTTTCCTCGAAGATCTCTTGCAAGAGGTGATAAATAGGCTTTCTTCAATAATCTTTACAACAGCAATAAAGTGCTTTGTCCGTGGCAATATCACAGTGGTAACAGAGACATATCCTATGAAGTTTGTTATATTACAAGTAATCATGCGAAACCATTTACTGAGAGATGCAGAGATTGTAAAGAAGTGTTTTCTTAAGTTACTTCTAATTTAGTGTTAGTGATAAAGTACAAATGCAAAGAAAAAATTAATTAAAAAAGCAAAAACAGGAGTTATAATATTTTGATCAATTTTCCACATTTTAAATTTCTAATGTTATCTTGGTCTCTCTCTTAAAGCATTTCTCCCCCTTCTCCTGTACTCCATTTATCTTAATGTTGCTGCCCGCGTGAAATAGCTGACATATGTGTGCGACCCAGCAGAAAAAAAGGTTGAGTACCCCTGACGTAGAGTTTAATGTATTTCCGAAGGCATTGATTGTAAAGGGTATCTAAATCACTATAAAAAATATTTCTTGATCTTCTTTATCCTCTGTTGGTGTTTGGGCACGAATCGCATGATAGTTAAGGAATTTGTTCTGCGTAAACTGGGTGATTTTGAGTTAAAGTCCAGAATAGACGTTTAATTTCTCGGTTAACAGTAAATCCTGCACCAAAGGTATGGTTGTTAGGATATACTTAAAATACAGAATAATTTTTATTCTCCGAAATTCCCTCACCAGTCCAGCGCATCTCTTGAATAACAATAATATCGATTTTATATACACTCATGGACAAAGTGTAACATTAGCGCAAATGTAAGAAGCGAGTCGTCAAAATTGAAACGTAATTCGGCGATACGTAATGCATTACTTTTGATATATAAATGTTTAGAAAATCGTTAAAAAATCATTTATTTTAGAGAAAAGGGCAAGAGAACGGAAGATTTAAAAGCCTGTTAAACCTCCTCTATATATAGCGCGAATGCACGATGCGATACGATCGGGCAGTGAGACATACAGGTTCTGTATGATGTCTTAAGACATTTTATTCCACATTTGCTGCTGTAACCTTGCCTCTAGTTCATTCCGGGGATGCCTCAACTCTCGTTGTCCCAAATGTGATCCCGCATATGATCGATTGAAGACAATCTGGGGATCGGGTATCGGCGGAAGGGTTGTAACAGTGCATAGACAGCCTTGTACTCTACGCACCCTTTGCTGTGGGATGCCGGCATTGTCTGTTGAAAATGGTTCTGGGGAGCCACGTATGAGTGCGTGGCAACACATGCGGTTGTAGAAAGATGTCGCCGGTTTATACCGCTGGCCGTCATGGCGGATACGGATCAATGTCACTAGGTGACCGTATAATATAGGTACGGTATCCCGCTTTACATTCACACTAGTTGTGGAGTGGTGTGTATTGTAACGCAGCGGCAGTGATTGATGCGTCTACCACGGGTTCCACACACGAACACGATTCTCACTTCCATCACTGCTGAGATTGAATCTCACCGTTTCGCTAAAGTCAACCTAGTTCCATTCCGCGCAGTCCAGTTTCCTAGTGCACTGCACCACCCAAATGAGGCATCGATGGGCGGGCAGCACACGTAATAAGCCATGATCCCAAAATGTCCAGCCAGGTGCCTGGTTCGAGAAGACACAACAGGGTGCTACCCGTGCCTGGCGGCGGCCGATGAAACAGCTGGATGTACGTGTGCGTATTTCTGCCATGTGGCGGTCTTCTCGACAACTGGTGTGTAGAAGGCGTCCTGAGTCTCGGTCTTCTTTGTAAATGACATCTCGGATCCACTGGTCCCAACACCTCCCTCACAATACAATCAGAGCGGCTCAATTGACGAGCTACTCGCCTAACCTGACCAACCAGCTTCCATCAGTCCGATAATTCTCCCTCTCAAACCGCGACACAGATGCTCATATTGTCTTCGAAAACGGTGTAATGTCATGTCTCAATTCCCCAGCTCTTCCCTTTGTAAAAAAGATTCAGCACACCTCAAACAAGCTTTTGTTACCTAATTTTATACTCCACAGAATGACGTTAAATGCCCTCAATACGGAGTACGTAATGCGCAATCACGCTGCATTTCTAATCATTTGCATCCGACATGTACCTTCATGACAAGTTTCGTTACGATCTCACAATTATTTCTTGGTGCGCTAATTTTTTGTCCATGAGTGTATGTTCAACTGTTTAACAAGCACTCGGAGGGCCTTGCTTCTGTAAAAGGACCAAAGGACCCTTAAGGACCAAATTTCAAATCCTTAACTCCTTTCCTAAGTCTTATCCGAGAGATTAGTCCGGTTTCTTGTTTCTCGGATTTCTAGACAGCAAGAATTTGCCAGTGTAGAGAGGTCAACTCCAAGCCAAAACTCAAGCTTGGAGGACCAGGGTGTCTGAAGTCTCCCCTCTGACCTGTCTGGCTTGGATGACTCTGCCAGTAGCTAAGCTACCACCGGCATAGCTCTCGGGATCGACAACACACGCAAGCCTCAGCACTTCCTACAAGGTGGTAACACCTCCACTAAGGATATATATATATAATAGGATTCAAATGTTCGGGGATTGCTGGTTATCTGATGAAATCCATATATTTCACCATTCATTGTGTGCCCAGTTCCATCCATCTCCGCAGAACGTGTTACGTACCGTGAAACCATGCGCACAGTTATTTGTTCTGGGACAGAGGAAATATGGCTTTTCAAGAACAAATCTGTAATACTAAATTTTGTCTATTTTTAAATAAAGCATCTTCATAGACTTTGGAAATGCGAAGGAAGGTAAAAGGTGATTCCAATACGTCCAGAACGAAGATGTACAAATAGTGCCAGCGTTTTAAATAAGAACGAAAATCACAACAGAGGGAAAGTTATGAAGGAAGTATTTTTTTTGGTTCTGAAGGAATTGTGTTTCTTCTGCATTTATTTATAAGGAAAGAAGAGTGAGAACACGGATCATTATGTATCATTTCAGGGAGTTCATTTGTCGTAAACAGCACCAGATGTGGCAAAATGGACAATGCACCTGCATATCAGTCGCAAACGGTTACAGAGCTTCTCGCCAAAACTCATATTATTCCATCACATCATACCTATTCTTCAGACTTAGCTCGCTGCTATTTTTTACTTTTTTATTTTAATCATTTAAATTAAATTTGCCAAGATGTCATTTTGTGTCATCAACTGAGGTAAAAGCAGCAACGCTGGAAGCCATACGTGTCATTGCAAAAAAATGGTTTGAAGCACTGCTTCAAGAACTTATTTATGCCTATGTATTGGTACGAATTCTAAAAAGAAAGAATGCTAAAGAACCCTGTAGAAATTTATTGAAAGAGTTCGGTGAAGGTGCAGTTTCTGATAAAACATGAAGCTGATTCCCAAAATTTCAAGTAGGCGATTTCGACCTCTCTGATAAGCTGTTTTCTCATAGAGCAAAAGTCTTGTTTGACAACATCGGAGGTAGTTGAAAGGCTTGATTCAGCTAAAACAAAACATTTAGGACCATATTCGGAAATCAGGATTGGTGTGGTAAATATTCAAGATGGGTGTCACGTAAGTTAAGTGAAAAGAATTTGAGTGATCGTGTCATCATATACACATATCTGCTTTCACGGAACAAAATGAAACTCTTCTTGGATCGGATGATAACTGGGGATGAAAAGTGGATTACCCATGAAAATATCGTAAAGAAAAGGGCATATTGTGCTCAGAAAACCTGTCCCCTTTATTTTTAAGCCGAAATTGAGCCTAAATAAGAGAATATTGTGTATATAGTGGAAATTCGCGAAGACCAATGCTTTTTGAGCTGTTGAAATCAAAAGAAAAGCTTAATTCGGAGAGGTACTGTCAGTAATGGGATAAATTAAAGACACCACTACATAAGAAGGAGTCAGGTGATGTGTTCAGTAGGAAGGACATCATACTGCTTTATGATAATGCCAGGTGACATGTGTTTTGGGGACTCGTCGAAAATTCTCAGAATCTGGGAAGTTCAATCACATCCACCGTTTTCTCCACACCTTAAACTTTCTAATTATCACTTGTTTCTGTCCTTAAAAAAATTTTTCGGGCATAAAGTTCAAAAGCAATCAAGACATCAGACAGCACTGATCCCATTTTTCACTTCTAGGGATAAGGCATTTTTTGAAAATGGGATGTACAAATTGCTTTCACGCTGGCAAGAAGTCGTTAATAATGTGATGGCAATTACAATATTCAATAAAGTTTAGCCATGTTACGAATAACTTATTATTTTGTTTTATTCTAAAAATGGACACAACTTGCCGGTACACCTAATATTAGTAACTAAGACGTTTGAAATTAAGGAAGTCTTAAATCATTTGTAACACAAATCGTAACATTCAAACATAGTCAGAAAACGGAACGACAGGAGTCTGCACTCTCCTTATTTCCAGCCGTTCTACTGGGTTCTTGGCATGATATGAAAGTTTGAAAAGAGGAATACAAACTCAGCCGTCGTCGTTCTCGTCACATGACTGCTCAGTATTACGAGAACCATCGTCAATCGTCTTCGGGTAACTTCGAAGTGCTATGTTAATAAACATTTAATCAATAAATCTATTGATGAAAGGAAAACTTGAACTTACAACTTGATACGGATATGACCGATTGTAAAGTTCACATTCTTAACATCATCACTAACCTCCCATTTTTTCTCTCAGTAATAATTCTAGAACAGGGGTGGCCAACCTTTATGGATCAACATGCCATTTTTTCTAAAGAAATATTTAATGAGGTACACACGTACCGTCAAATATTTTTAATTTGTGGCTATCTGGAAAATAATAAAACTAAATAACAACTCAAAACTCTTTATTTACTACGAAAACGTGCATTTTGCTCTGTATAATAGTAAATGTTTTAGCTATACGTATAATTCAAATTAAAGTAACATTAGTGTGACTACTATTGTTGCATATTTGATGACAGATAACTTATATTAGGATTGTAAGATGTTACTTTTATCAGAATGCATACTAAATTGGTGTCATTTGCAAAACGGTTTCTAAGCAAAAATCTGTAATGTTATTAATTTCTGAAAATAATGACTAGCAGGGATAAGTTGAAATTGCATGAGCCATATTCTTCAAACTATTAAATGTGTCTGGAATCGAATTCAAATCCATACTTTCAAAATTTCGTTATTAGCATTTTTACTTATATGACTTGTCATTGTTGTTGTTGCTAATGCCACCTGACTACATGACTTGTTAACCTTTCTGTTTCAATCAATTCCAATTTTTTTTTTTTGCTTCAATAAATTTTTGAATCCATATTGAACAAGAATGGAAATCAGTCAGTTTCATTTCAAATTCTACAATTTCAACAATCAAATTTGGGAACAAGTTCAGTTTATCAAATAAGTCCATCAGGGTGCTAATAACAGAGATTTTCCCTATAATTCGAATGAAGAAAGTCTCCAGAAATTCCGAAAATAAATTAGGAAATAAATTTTTTTAATAACTTTTTTCTTTATCTGGTTTTTTTTATCTGATCTTCATAAAATTTGATAATTTGAACTAAACCGCTTTGGTTGGTTTGACGATCCCAAAATATTGTGTCGTGTGCCATCAATGGCACGTGTGTCATTGGTTCGCCATCCCTCTTCTAGAAGTTCTCAGTTCAAACTCATGCAAAAGCAAAAAAAAGTTTGGTTTTTTCAATTAATCAATGCTATTGAAAGGGGAAATTTAAACAAAAAAAAAAAAAAGTGATTTAGGATTCAGGTGTCATATGAATTTTCAATATTAAATAAATATCCTTTTTTAAACCATTTTTCTTTTTCTTTTTTGTAAAATATAAGCTTTGTATTGTTGTTGTTTTTTCTCCTTTTTATTTTATTTTATTTATTTATTTATTTATTTTCCTCTTTTTTTTCTTTCCATTTTTAGAAAGTAAAAACTTAAAATACTCTTCATAGTGCCAGTACAATTATGCTTTAGTTTTCCATACTGCGCTTAAGCATTGATTTAGTAAAAAAGAGTGATACAATGAGACAAACATAACGATACATTGAGACCTTTTAGGTATATATATATATATATATATGCCAATATATATCCGCAAAGTTATTCTCGCCCGAAAGTAAAGTATATCGCTTTCACTTCCAGCGTACAATAATAAGAGAAGGAAAAAAAATTCCATTACGGGTATTTGTCACCGCATTTAGCCAAACACAGTGTCCTTCATCGAAATTACAGATGTCAAACTGATGTTGTTGCATTGATCGAGGAAATATAATTCCGATGTCATTACAGTAAGAAAAAGAAAAATGACACCTGGAGTATTAGATCAGTTTCTGTATCTTATGAGCTAAAAATGTTATTGTTACAATTAAGGACAGAGATTTATCGAAGTCCAGGCAATCTATGTGTCTTCTCTATCTTTGAAGAATAGAATCATTGCAAAATGACTTTTCTCCCTAACTTGTCTTCTTTCTTTTTCACACAGTGATTCATTCGTTAAGTGAATGTGTTAGAAAGAAAATTTAAGTTTAGAAGAAAGTTAAGCTCATTAAAATTCTTTTTTTAAGTAATAAAGACTTTTTTTTTTTTTAAATGATAGAATAAAAGGAAAAGTTTTCAAGGAATTCGATACTAAAGTAAAACAATTTTAAAAGTATTCATTATTATATTAAATATTTATGTGTGAACAACAGTTTTTCAGAAGAAAGTGCAGTATATTTTTAATATTTTGTTCTTTGTATTTTTTTTTCCTCTTATTTCCTTATTATTTAAGTAACTAACATGTACGGTTTTTCAAAGACGTTTGGTATAAAGATGTTTGAGAGTAATTATAAAATTTTGTGTCATTTCTGAGTTTTTTTTAAAATAAATTTTAATTAAAACCAATAAAACATACATTCAAATTAAATAAGAGGGACACTTTGTTTGAAACTTTTGGGGTATCATAAGATTTTCAATATTTCCATTTGGATTCTTGGTTTTTTTTCCCGCATTTTAGGGAAATTTGGGTGAAATAAGTCGGGGGGAAAGTTTAGAGAAAAGTCAGGGTAATCAGTCACGTTTTATCTTGTTTGTGTTCTTTAAATCTATTTTTAATGCTTTTCTAATTGAAATTTGATCGAATGTATTATTTAAGTATATAGCTAGAAAGGGATTGATTAAAATTTTTTTTCAACAATAATCTCTCAACATCAACTCTAAGTCCTTTAAGTTTTAAACACCTTAAGGTAAATCTATATTTCTTTTTACTTTTCAGCTTTTTACAATAAAAGCACTCTTGTTTATTTCTTAAAATTCATATTACGGATAAAACAATTTAGAGTTTCATTTCAATACTATGTCTTGGATTTTGAAGTAGTTAGTACTCCTATGTAACGTATTTTATAAATCATTGTAATACAGAGGTGTGCAAAAAAATTGTGTTTCCAAGTTGTAATTAGTGTTTGGTACGGAAAACAACAATTATGTTGTATATTCAACTGAACTCAGTGGCGCAACAGCCCATGAGAGCCTAGGCCTACTGTACCGATCTCAGTTTACGTGACCTTAGGCGCCGGCGGGAATGTTCAGATGTTTCGGTCAAATAGCCAGTCTGACGTGAAAACCCAGTGTTCAATTCCTAAGCAAACTTGGTACTCATTTATCGACCCTCTGAAGGGATGAAAGGCTGAGTCGACCGTGCCCATGCTGCATATTACTGCAGCAAAAAATATAAAAAGTTAAGTACACAGTCAGAACTTTAAACAAAACATTTTTATTACATTTCAGGAAGATGAAATAGAACAGCTTTTAACACAAATTAGGACAAAAGATACATGCCCACTTTATCAATGCTTTTTAACGAACAGTCAATCAGTTCCTTACTTGGCAGGCACCGGTCAGTAAAGATCTAAATAGAATGAACTGCAAAATTCCCTAACTCACTTTTAAATGGCCTGATTTAATATAATAAAAAAAAAAATTAATAACGGAATTATGAAAATAATTTACAATTTAATAGTTGAAAGTCTACTTAAAAAAAAACAATTTTCCTCAACAAATTAAAGCGTTCCCATCTATTCTTCAATGCCACTGGCGTAGCTAGTCCTGAGTGGGCCCCATCAAAATTCTTGCCCCTTTTTTTTTAAACCCCCTTAAAAATCCGACTGCTTGCGACAGCTGTTTTTTGAAATAATGCATATATGGGATTTTTTTGTGGTTTTTAGATTTATTTAGTATATTTTTAGAAATAAAGATTAAAATTTAGAATTGAAAAATAAATTATTACTATTAAAATGGGAAAAATTGGGTACAAATTGAAAAAATATTGCATAAATGGGCCTGCTCTATACAAATAGTAAATGAACAAATTTTTTTTTCAATTTTGATGTATTACTTTGCAATTTTTTTTTAAGTACCTTCGGATAGGAGATATTTTAATTTTTCAAAAACTAGAGATTTATCTTAGGTTATAAAATTGTTAAAAACAGTTTTATATTCTTATAAGAACTGTAAATTTTGTTAAAAATATTATAAACTGAAGGTTTTAAAAACATTCTACTGTTATCAGAACATACGCACAAAATTTAGCAAATTTTTTTTAAAAGTTTTTGAGCCATCTTTTTCCCCGTTTGGTTGTTCGAAAACGATTTCGAGAAAAACCATTTTAAATTTAAAAACCCCATGTAAGTTATGGATCTGCTTTACTAAAACACCTTAGTTTTTGTTCTAGTAAATGGAAAATAAAACTTTGGTATTTTTGAAGCAAAAATGGTCTAAAAAATAAAAATCAAAAAAAATTTGTCCGTTTTTTTAAAAAAAATCATGATTTTAGGGTAGTCGGATACCTTAATATATTGAGACAATTTTTCCCCACATTTGTTGGGGCCCCTGTAGCTTAGGGGCCTCGTATCATTGATACGGCGGTAGCTATGCCTCTGTTCAATAAAAAAATTATCAATGAAAAAAAAAATTTTTAATAATAAAATGTTTTTCACTTTTTGGGAACACATTTTGAAACCCAAATTCCCAAGAGAATTTTTAAACAAGTTTCTGCAAGTTTTAAAACATTCGAAATGTCTTTAAGATAGCTTTAAAATGAAAAAAAAAAAAGGATACGAAAACAGATTTTATGAGTATATAATTTCTGTAAGAGGGAAGCTATAATCAAAATATGTGCACGATTTATTAATGCTATCAAAATCTAATGTATAATCAGAACAGGTGTCTGGAGTCATTCTAAATTCTCTCCTCATCAATTATATAAAGCCAAGAGTCCTGATTTCTTGTTTCTCTCTCTGAGTTGTATACAGTATTGTTAATAATACAATAAGTAAGTTTATGCATGCATATCTGAATTATTTATTTCGTAAGATTTTCAGATCACGTTCTATGATTTATAGGCTCTCGAGATATCCAAAATATAGAATACAGCATATCAATGATAATGCTACTGTGTGCATTACTCAAAGAATATTAGTTGGCGTGATCTGCAGAATACGAGACGTAAAATCATGAATTATAAAGAGAAAATATTATTCTAATTAATCATTATGTCAACGAATCATGATATTTTATTAACGCAGAAAACCATTAACCACAATTGCTTAGGCTGGAAATTGATTTTCTTTCCAACCTCTAGCAAGTATTCGTTGTCTTTATTTTCTAACTTTTTGTAACTTAATATCGGTAATAATAACAGCTGATTCTGTAATTACAAAATAGTTCATACTTTCATCACAATTATGTTGTTTAAAAAATTAGAATATTATAATGTTTCAGATTAAATGAGATGAATTGATAAAAGATTTTTGAATTGGCTTCAAACTGTTAAAATGATAGTTACACTTACTGCTATTTAGACCACGTTATTTCTTTAGTCTCCCTCTAAAAGCTTCTTTTTTTTCAGTTTGTGATGGGTCTATCCGCGTTCTTTTTAATACTAATCCTCTTGGAAAATAATGGGTCTTTAAATATAATTGTATTACAAAGTTTCCTCCCTAAGAAGAAGATGTGACTTTGCAAATTAAGACTTGTATATAGATTATATAGATTAAACTTTCAAATTAGAAGGAGAGAGAGGTTATAGACTTCTAATGGCTAGCAGTGATTAATTAAACGTGAATTCTTCGTAGCCGATTATTGTAATATTAAAGTTGACTATTTGTCAACTAGGAATCAAATTAGATTAGGTCGTTAAGAGTTAGAAGCTGTTGCCTGATGTAAGTGATCTGATTATTTAGTCTTCTCGTAACTCGCCTACCTCGTTAATTGCTCTCCACATTTGGTATTTGGGGGCATCTCTTTACCTGGTTAATTGAATTTGTATTGTTTGTCGTAACTCTAAGAAAATTGAAGTGATTTGGAATATGGCTAGTCTTTCTTCCAATTCTCTCTCACCCATGGTCGTCGCGAGGCGACCTTTACAAGTTTTATGAGCACATCTTTATGTATGTTGATATTTATAAAAGATGTGCTAACATTGCTATTTTTTATACCCAGGGAGGAATTCTGCACTTTAGTACTGTGTTTGCTTGCAAACTGAATCATTAAAAAATAATTATCACATTTCTGTATTTTTCAGTATTTTTGTGTTAGAGGTATGTGTTTATGTAAGTATAAATATGTTTAGTGTGGTCTCGTGTGGTCTTCTTGTCATACAAACTTAAATTACTCTTGCTATGCCACATACCTTTCCATATGCTTTTACACACATCATGTTGATTCCCACCAACTTTCGAGTTGTGTGTGTATCTTCATTTATAACAGGGGGGCAGACTTTTCCAGGGTGCGCGGGCTACTTCTAATTTTTTCGAGCTGTTGCGGTCCACCCAATGTCAGTGGCGCACACAAGGAGGGAAGGGGGATCTACTAGTCCAGACCCTTCTCCATAGGCCTTGATTTTTTTTCCTATTGGTTATAACCCCATGCATATAGTACTTAAAATTTAATTAAATTTTTGTTATTATTATTTTTTTATTTACTGTGCTGATTATTTATTTAGTCATTTATTTTTTTGGGCTCGACAACCTACAAAATTAAAAAATATGTTTGGCTGCATATTGGGGTATGATACGAGAATGGTAGACTTTTGACCCTCGATCCCGCCTTCCCTCTTGAAAAGTTCTTGTCTGCGCCCATGCAAAGAGTGTCGTAAGTGTGGTGAGGTAGGAAAAGGTCCACAATATTTATTTTTAATTAATTATAAATATGGCATATGTTCTTACTTGCTAAAACAAAAAAAACTAACACTTTTAAAACCGCGTTTAAAGCAAAACGCAAAAATACAAACATAATAAGAATAGTCACAAATTTAATAATATTAAATGATGCATTTATTATCAAACAATGCAAAATACATAAAAAATAAAACATTTTTATCTAAAATTAGCTTTTGTTATAGTCAGTTGAAGACTTATATATATAGTCTGCATACTTCATCCAATCTCGAATATTTTCGTTTCTAATTACTAATTGTTAAAATCTTCAGGCGATCACCTCAAAATGTCTTGGCGGTTCACCGGTCGATCGCGATCGACATAATGCCCAACCCGGATTTATAATCATCAATCAATTATTCCTTCCTCGCAGATGCATACTATTGCCAGCAATAAAATTTTCTTGGACACACCATTTAATAATTTCCTTTTGCTCCCTTGCTTCCAAAGAATGAAAAAAACTTATTAAGCTTTGCACTCAGCTAATTCTAAGCAAGTGGTTCTCAACAGATTAGCAGTCAAGCTTGGAAAAGATTCAAATGGCTCAATTACCCCTGTTATACAGTTAGAAGAGTTGACGAAGTTAACGCAACGAATGATAATTACCAATCTTAGCTAAATAATCAGAAGTGTAGCTACCGCCGTATCAGTGATACGGAAACCCCAAACTACAAGGGTTCCAAAATGCGTAAGTAAAACTTGTAAAATATATAGGGGCCCCCAAAAAGAGTTCCCAAAGATTTTTTACAGGGCTCACTTGGGACTAGCTACGCCATTTGCATTAATGGTAACTAACAGCTATATCTTCTTTTAAAGTTAAAATGGAGCTTGCAAACTTATCACCCAACTTGTGTGTCGCCAATTTGAAATATGAGTTTTTTATGGAGCGAAAAAAAATCATTGTGTCTTACAACCGCGTATCTTAATTCGAAAAGTATAATTTACTCTTTTTGTAATATTTTATTACAATAATAACAAATATTAAAAATAAAATACATTAGGGATTTTAGTCATTTTTGTAGCACAAATTTCTTTTCCTTTATAGTATCACTGTAGATTTATTATTGCTATACTAATTTTTCGAAATCTTTTTGTTCTTTAAGCACGTTGTACTAAAATAGTAAAAGTTAGTATTAATCAAATTTTTTAAGGTTGGTGTAAGCTAGTTTAATTGGAATATCTGCTTCAGTTAATTAAGATTCTAATTTATCGATTTATTCGTACTGTTTAGGATTATTTAAGCTGATGTTTACCTTTGGTTGCAATTGGTTGGTCTTTCCACGATACTGTTATTGCACAGCTGTTGCGTGGCCTCGGTAGCCGAGTGGTATAGGTATCGGATCGTGGCTTGCTTTGTCACGAGTTCGAGCCCTGTACCACTAAAGACCAAATTTTGGGGCAGCGATGCACGTTAAATCTTCGAGATTTGGAAACTTTCCCCCCGTTGGTGTGGTGTGGTGTGATAGTTGGGAGGGGGGTCCCGCCGGGTGTCTCCACGTCCCCTTGACCATAGTTCAAACTTCCGTGGTCCGTCGCCAAAAGCCCTCGAGTAGCTGAAGAGTGTGACGTTAATATTCAATCAATCAATGCACAGTTGTTGCAATCACTGGCTATATGTATCAGGTACTCACTAATGCATTTGCTTTGTTAGCTGTTGTAATAATTCTTACGTTCGTACAATATTTCAGTTCTTTTAAAAACGTTTTTAAGAGTTAATGCGCGCGAGAAAGAAAAAAAGTCGCGAGGGGCCCCTTTTTTCTCACTTTTTCATGGTTTTTGGGTTTTAAATGTTTTGCATGATATTTTTTTGAACACACCAAAAGGGTAAAACGTCGGGGGTCAAACCGCCAAATCCCGAACTTCATTTTTGCCCGGAGGGAAATCTCTTGGGTTTAGACCTTTATACTGACTTTGTACGCCTTGGGTTTAATTTAACTTTTTCTCATCAAACTAGGCCTTTAGTTGAATTTATCTACAAGGTACATTTTTAAGAAATGTAAAAAACTACAAATTAATAATAATTCATGCAAAATTATTTTTCAATTTTTTCCGTGACTGGGGGAAGAGGATATGCCTAACAATAAATGATGACCACGTGAAATAAAAAATGAGTTGCTTCACAATAATTTTAAAAAACTGTTTAATATTGACGGCATTTCCTGAATCCTTTTGATTTTCTGATTGAATATATTTTGGAATAAGGCATAGATCACTAGACTAAAAAAGATTAAATATTGTAAATGAAGTTATTTGTTATTAGAAAATCAATTCTATTTTACGGCCTCCGTAAGCTTTTCCGTTCTATATAAAAATTACTTTGATATTTTGAAATACTGGAAACAATTTGTAGAAACAGTTATATGGGAAAGGTAATGGTGAAAATTTTTCAGACAATTATATAACCCAGAAGAGATTTCCGAATTCGTTTGTGGGAAGGGAATATCACAAGAATATAATATTTGGTTTAATACACAGGAATAAATAAAGCTTAACTAAAAATAAATATTTGAAAAATGCTAACAGTAACATATTACAGTACGTAAATAGCTTGCCATATTGGGAAAAAACAATATCTTTAAATTGAATTTGTAATTTAATTGTAACAATATCGTATTTACTCGAATTTTTAATAGCACTTTTTTCAGTTCCTACTATTAGTTTACGTTTTCCCCTATATATATATATATATTATTTTTATATATATTTACCAAATTTTCAATCTTTAAATTTTTAAAAAATATTTTTTTATTCATCCCCCAAAATTCAAATACAATTTTTTAAACTTGTAGTGGATGACACTTGATGTTACACATTTTTTTTTCAAATTTTAAATTAAATTAAATTTAATTAATGATAAATAGTAAAAAAAAATAACAAACACCATATATAGAAAGGAAAACCCCTTTGTTCCTTTTGCGCAAGGAAACACGTTGACTTTGATCCAAAGGTCTGGGTTCGAATCCCACCTGGGATGGCCTAATTTCTAAAAGTGATTTCTTTTTACTTATTTTCCTGTGTTAATGCAACTGAAAATCATGTGCGGCGAGAATCGAAGGGGAAAAAAATCTTTCCTTTGGACAATTAGAGCAATTATAGGTTCATGTATGCATTTAAAAGTTTATAATACTGGGCAAAATAATTAATTATTTACTTCTTAATAATTCTCATTTTAAATTTATTTTACTTTCGTAGAATTGGATATCGCGAGTTCCTTTTTATACATTTATATATAGGATAGATATAGGATAGATATATTACTATTTTTTTCACTTTTCACAAAAACTTGTTGAGAGTTTAGGATGCAGCTTAGAATCTATGGTGGCTTAGATTTGAATAAATACAATAAATAAAATTGATTTAAGTAAATTTTATATGTTTATAAATTATTAAAATTAGGAAAAGACACTATTTGTAATTTCAAAACCATCAAAATTGAAATGTTTTCCTTCAAGCATAAAAAGAGGCTTTTTTTTCTGTTACAGTTATAATTATTTGAAAAGGAACAAAATACTTTTTATTATTGATTACCCATTCAAATACTAGTTCCTTTTGTTCATAACAGCTTTGAACATTCTGAGAAATAATTTTTATTTTTTTAAGAGTTTTTGTCATAATTGGATGATACAAAATATACAAATTTAGGTAGAAAAAATTAAATTAAGGATGAAAAAAAAGAACTAGGACTTATAAATAGGTATTCATCTTAAAGTATGTATCATTCACTTTTACAAAAATTTCTTTTTATTGTGAAAGTAAACGTCCTCGTAATAATGAAATGTATTTAAGTATATTTAATATCTAAAAGAGGAAGTAGTAGTATTTATTTACACCAGTTTGTCTTCAAAATGTGTTCCATGGAATCCTGGAGTTCCACGAGTCACAACAAAAAATTTTTAAAAAAATTATAAATGGGTATGTGTGTGATGTGTGTTTACGGTTCTCTATAAAATTGGCATAATCACAAGCATCTAAAGCTCATTCCAATCAGTACATCTGAAAATTTTATTTATACATAACTTTATTTAATAATACATGTTTAAGTTTCATTTAAATATAGTAAAAGAAAATTAAAGCGATTTTCTTTATATTAGGTTGGGGAAAAAGAAATCCATTATTTTTGCATGAAATTCAAAAACCTTATTTAACATGTTTCGGATTGTCCGATTTGGGTCAAATATATACCGTTTTGTTGTATAATTTGTTGCCATTTTAAAGGTAGCTTCATATTGCGTCTCTCATAGAAGTTCTTGGCCTTTATTGGCAAAAAACTCTAGTAATCGATTTTCACAATCTCTTCTTGACTCAAATTTCTTATCACTCAGAAAGTTTTGTAATGCGAGAAAAAGGTGGTAATCGCTATATCTTTTTTGGTGGACTTAAAACTTTCAAATAATCTCCCAGAGTTTCGGGGAATCATTATAGACTTTTGGGACCTGGCTTTTCCTGATGGAACAAAACACCTTTTCCTTTGGGCCCAAATTCGGGCCCGTTTCTGGTCAGTCATTACCCAAATGGCCAATTTTTGACAGTAAAATCTAAATTTTTAGTGTTTACCCCTACGGAAGCAACTCATAATAAATTATCTCTTTAGCCCCACCAAATACAAATAGAACCTTCCGGGATGTTATCTGGGTTTCAACCGTTTTGCTGTTTCACCACGCTGACCACGATCGTTTTCGTAAATATTGTTATGGGACCCATTTCTCACCCCTAGTCACCATCCGCTTAAAAAATGAGTCGATTTCATTCCGTTTCCAGGGCTTCGCAAATGGAAATTCAATCCATCATGTTTTTGGTTTTAAATTGGGTGGCACCAAACATGGACCCTTTTTTTTAAATCTAACTTTGCTCAAATGGCAAACGTTTATGGTTAATCTTTGCCCTGTGAGATGCTACGCTACTAAAGCCGGTCAACTTCCATTTTTTCTGTGATTTTTTCGAATTTTAGACGGGGGTGGGGGGAACTTTAGATCAAAAATGCCAACGGAATCGGAAACCAAAATTGATAATTAGCTGTTACGTATCGGGGCCCCAAAAAACCATTCACAATTTCAGCCGCTTGGTTTTTCGCCCCTATCAAAGAAAACGTAAAATGTACTGAATTTTCTTGTCGATTTCATTTTTTAATACCCTGTAACTCACAACTGAATGGATCAAACAAAAACACAAAATAATTTTTTTAGAGTGAAGATTCAAAAAATTTGAAATTGTTTGATCGATACTCCGAAATATCGACACTCCCTCCCCAAAAAAAAATTGGTGGGGATTTTTTTTTCCCCAACCTAATATATAGATTGGGAACTACCTACCAAATTTAATATTCTTTTTCCCAACCGCGGGCGGGGGCGGCTCATGGGGAAAACCCGGACCTCCCCGGGGCGGCTTTTAAGGGGGCATTTTTTGATCGAATTTGAAAATATTTTTTTTTGTTAAAAAAGAATTTTATATATTGTCAAAAAATATTATTTTCTGTGAATTTGGTATTGCTTTTAAACTATTTTTTTTTTTTTAAATTTTGTCATATTATAATGACAGTTTTTTTTTGTGTTTAAGCTTGAAGGGTTTGAAACGGGAGTATATGAAAGGGTGTTTAAATGTTTAAAATCTTTCATTGAAAATTTTATCGCCATTCCGGGGGGAGGTCACAACGAATATTCCTTTCACCTTTATGATGGGGGGTAACACCCAAAAAAGAGGACAAGGGTAAAAGGTTTCTGATAAAGGGAGAGTTCAGGAGGTGTTTATTTTAGTCCTGAGTATAGTTACTAAAAGTTAAAACATGCGCTTGTGATCCTCACTATCAGTAGACTTTTTTTCGAAGAAGGCTGTGAAATTGACGTTCCTTCTTTACAATTCACTCGTTTGATATAATAATAAGAGTTATGTCCTTAATTTCGAATTGTTAAATTTTTTAATACAAAAAATATAATATATATATATATATATATATATATATATAAAAGAGAGAGAGAGAGGAAAGGAGAGGGGGGGTGGCATTGGGTGAGGGGGGGACCTTTTTTCCCAGGGGGGAAAAACTGTGCCGGCCCCTGCCGGGGGCCGGGGAATATTTTTATACTCGTTGTCCAATGTAACCAAAATTTTGTCAGGGTTTTAAATGGTTTCTATAGAAAATGCATCATTTTTACATTTGTGAGGAAAACACCTGAATGAGGAGAAAAAACTTACCGGGAAATTTTTACAGATTCGATGTTAAAACCGAAATTTAAGCGAAAGCCCTAAATTTTAAAATTTAAAAAACCAGGTCTTTTAACAAAAAAAAACATACTGCCATTCAGAACAACGAATTTAAGGAAAACACTTTTTTAAAACGTGAAGGGCTATAAAAAAAAAATGAAGCTAATAAAAACGCAAAAATGAAATGCCCACAGATAAACTTAGACCAGACTTTGACAAGTGGTGAAAAAAAAGCGTATCCCAGTTATATGTACTAAATGTAATGCATGGGTAGGTGACACGGATCACAAAAATTATTAAGGGGTATAAATTAATTTAGTTTTCCGGTTGTTTGGAACTTGATTTAAAGTTAAATGATATTATTTTTGGTCATTTAGTTTAAAAAATAAAAATTTTTTTAAGAATAGTATTTTAAAAATTATTTAAGTTTTATTTTGACAAAAATGAACATAAAAGCCCCTTTTTAAAAATATTCTTTTTGAAAAAGCATTATAATAATTTTTGCCTGTAAGCCGACCCCTGTACAGGGGCTCAACAAATTGTTGAAATATATAACCCTGAAGGGGGTTTATTCATGTTTTACACACAAAGGGAGAATTTTAAAAAAAAACGCCGATAATTATTTCAATTGGTTGTAACTCTGAAAATAATGTTTTTTCAAAAACTCATGGTCGACCCCTTCAAGTTTGGTATATCGGAAAAATAATATTAAAATTTTTTTTCAAAAAAGGAAACATTTCAAAAAAAAAGGTTATTCTTTTAATTTTGCCGAAATATTTATTTAAAAATTTTTTTTTAAAAAATGTTCTTTTAAAATTTTTATACATGTATTTCTTCAAATGACACAAATATCACGAAAAATCCATTTATCCCTTTTTTAAAATCACGGTTCCGAATATGGGAATTAATATTAGATTAAAATTTATATAAAAAAAAATATATATATGTTTTTTAAATTGTCTTTCCATAATGCACTCAAAATATGTTGATATTTTAAATATTATTTAAAGAAATATTCTAAGGGGGAAGGGAATGGAGTTCCCCAAAAAACACCTTCTAAGTGTTCCTGGAGTCAAAAAAGTTTGATTTACTCTAATAATAATGAATATCACTATCCATTCATTGTGTCTGGTTTATTGAGCTTTTTATTGTAGGAAGAGATTTAAAGTCAGTAGCCGTTTAGAAAACATCAAAGAGAAGATGTGTTGCCAAATAATACTTTTATTCACAATTCATATAAAATGAAATCTCTAGCGATAAAATGTCACAGTATATTACCATTATTTTTATATACGTAAAAAATACGTCTGAAAAGCATGGAAAGAATGTTTATAAAATGTATTTCTTTGGGAGATAACATGTATACTCTCGAAAAATAGTCTCTGGTGTGAGGTAATCCTATCATGTTCGTAAATAAATTTTTTGAAGTCTATACTTTATTGTTCATGAAATGTCATTTTCAAATAGTTTATGAACGGTATTTAATAGACCATAAAATATTTTATGTCTTATTTATATATACGAAAGCACTATTAGTATCGGAATGTATAAGATATTTAGTTTTGAAACACTGTTGAAATCATTAATATACTTGTAGTGTGGTAAAAGGAAGGTGCGCATAAGATATTTAAAATAATTTACTAGAGTCCGCAGATGTATTTGAAGGACAACATTTTATTATTACACTGGAAACATCTTTTTATTCTCAAGATAAAAGTTTTTTGAGTAAGATTCTTTTTGTTAGTCCATACATAATGCATTGTAAAACGTAAAACGAAACAATCCACTGAGAAGGAATTGTTCGATTGTAAAGAAAAGAGAGTATAATATATATATATATATCAGAAAGAGAATCTATATAAAAAGCAAGATTAAAATCTGAAAATAATTGATTGTTTTAATCACGAGGTATAAAGTATTTCAAACCAATAAAATAAACCATTAGTCCACTTTTGACGTTGGACATTGATTCTTAGAAATGATTGATACTCATCTATGTATTCCTTGGTAAACTCTTTCATATTTGTTAGATTAGATCATCAAGATACTGGGGTAGTTAAAATAGCTCACTCGTCATATACCAAACATATTTTTTTAGGAACGATTCAGAATAGGCCGGGAAAATGTTTGATAAGAATGAGGAGGAAATAATTGTGGTGATTGCTTAGACATCATGCTATTCTATCGTAATGGTAAGGGTGTCATGAAAAGAAAAATAACATTATAGTATAAAATGTTCTTCATTTATCTTTAATTCGTAAGGTGTCATAGATAACAACCAAAGGCTTCAAATGAAATTACACTTCACACCATCTTCCAGTTGTCGGGCTCTGCAACGAGTGAGAGTTAAGTATCAAATTCGAAAGTATAACACGATGCCATAATCTAAATATTTTATTTGCTTAAAATTATAGTGACAAAAAAATGATTTTAATATAGTGAAACGCATAATGAAGAGGAATTTTTCATTATGGAATCCAATTTTTCGTGGAATTATGCAGAAAGTGGTCTATATGATATATGCTCTATATTTTATTCCAATCCAGTCATCAACTCCAGAAAAACTCTTAAAAGACCATTGGAAAATTATATACTAGATTACGATTCAAAATTGCATATCCGTTTACCAACACTGAGTAATAATTAGATAAATAATTAGTATTTATAAATTAGAAAACGTACCTTTAATTTTGAGACATTGGAAATACACTCGTGTCCAAAAATAAGTCGCAAACATAAAATATGTGTAAACTGATGAAATGTTTACCGTGTTGCCACAAAATTTGGCACAGAGATGTATTACAATATGAGAAAGAATATAGCAACATAACAATACGAAAAAGATTTTAATTGTGAATTAAGATACAGGGCATATCGAAAAGAGTGAAATCCTGAATCAGAGATAAAGCTTTAACCTCAGGAAAAGTCTGTCTAATACAGAGTGAGACCACTATTTATTGCTATACAAGCCTTACAACGAGCTGCCATACTGTTCATGAGGATGTCAATAAATGTTTGTGGCAACAAAGCCTGTATTTCCAAAAGCACGACTTTTAACTCCTAAGAGGGAGGTTATGCTAAGAAATGGTTTTCATAGACCATCCCAAACATGTTCAGTAAGATAGAGACATGTTGACCTCCAGGGGCAATCTATATGGTGAATGTAATCTTTCTTCAAGAAATTCATCTACAATGTGAGCTCTGTGTAACCGAGCATTATCGATAGTGAAAAGGTAGTCCGGGTCCATAGCATCCCGGAACAACCTCACATGGGCTTCAAGGACCTCATCACTATAGATCTGTGTATTGACAGTACTCGCATCAAAGGTGTGCAGGGATGTACAACTTCCCAACATTATGCCACCCCAGACAAGTAGTCCTTTATCACCAAATATATCAGTTTCTGTTTCGTGAAAGTGAGTTCCACACTTTCTCGTCAGATGAAGACCGACGAAAATCGTACTGTCAGGGGAATTTATATATATATGGGAAATGATACAGCTGAAACAATACTTTCAACGTACTCTTTAGATAATTTTGAAAACAAAAGTTATTATTTTTTCTGTATTTATAACATCTTCAAAATATTTTTTAACGCTCTTAAAATAAATTCTTAATTATCATTCATCATAAGTAATGAAAACTTAAATGCAGAATTTCGGAGTTTTTATATTATTAAATTTAACTACGTTGCACAACATCTTTTGGAAAAAACGATTAAAATTATGGGGTTGAAGTTTAAATGAATAAAAACAAAACGATTTTTTTTCTTCTGAATGAGGATTCAATCATAAAAATTCTCAAAGTCATAATTCCAATTTTATACTGTTGCTTTTTATGTCCTGTATTTTATTGCTCATGAATTTTTATTGGAGGAACTATATTCCCGATCATAAAATCACAGATATAATAAAATTATATCGAATATTTTGAGTCCATGTAAACAAATTTTGAATTTAGCAAGTGAACGTTATCCATAAAACTATGAGCTCTTCAAAAGATATCAATAACAATAAATACGTTCATAGTATTATCTATCAATGTTGAATAGTATTTTATCAGAATGGTAATATTTATATATTTTTTCAAAAGTCTATTGCGTTTTAATCCTCTCATACACACAAACTGTTTTAAATCACACAAGAAAATGCGTTGAGTTTCATAACCACCCCTTTGGGGGTTATTCTAATAATAATAAAGTTGTCTGGTAATTCCTAAGCAAACATGTTTCGGTAATAAATCTGAGCAAGTAATCTTTCAGAATTGCTGAGGGAAAAGCGCAAATGACCTAAGAGCAGTACCCTGACATCAATTTCTGGAATTAATGTGACTTAAATTAATAACTGCATAGAATAAAGTGAAAAATATTCTAAAAAGTAAAAGAATTATATTTTGTGTTGCATTTTTTTTCTTCTAGTCACTATTCTACTAATGAAAAAATTCTTTAAAGACTGAATTAAGTAAAGAGAGGGAGAAGTCCTATTTATCTAAGTATAAAGGGTTGCATTGTAAAATATGAATAATTTGGCATTTTTGTGTGACTGTAGATAACGGTGAAATAGCTTTTTCACATCCGATATGGAATGTAGTTAAAGAAACAAAAAAAGATATTAAGATGCAATGGATGATAAAATACTAAATTTGGAGATAATAATATTTACGTACTTTCTTTTATATATAAATATTTGGTATTCACTCTTTATAAATATTAAGTACCTTCACAATTTTTTAATCACAAATTTCTCTGAATTTCCCTTAAATTAAGCAGGAGTATTATAAACTTAACTCAGTGGCGCAACAGACCATGAGGGCTAAGGTCTACTGTGCTCGACTCAGTATACATGACCTTGGGCCCTGAGGTGCATGAGCAGATGTTCCGGTCAGGTGGTCAGTCTGACGTGAATTGATTGATTGATTGAATATTAACGTCGCACTGTTCAGCTACACGAGGGCTTTTGACGACGGACCACGTAATTTTGAACCATGGTCAAGTGACATGGACAACACCTGAGCTGGCAACATAGTGAAATTTGATCCCTTTTTCACATAAAAAAATTTGTAAAAAATAAATTTTTGAGTTTTTTTGCAAAAAAGCTCATTTTAGTAAATATTAGCCATCATTATAAATGTATCATAAAAAATTTACATACCTGTGAATAGTAGTTTCTCAGAAAAGGTACATCGAACACATCAAAATTTACATTGATTTTAATGTATACAGTGTAACTTCTAATCGGCTAGGAAATAAAAAACTAAAAGGCTCAATTTCCAATAAAAGATACATGTTTCGGTTTATATCAGACGTTTAACTTTTAAGTAAAAACGAAGTACTTTGTTTACATTTTTCACCATTCAAATGGGAGTGGCCCAGTTTCAACGATTATTTAAAAATAGGTTTTAAGGCCTTCTAATTACCCTTGAAGTTGAAGTAAGGTATTTTTAGAAAGGTTAAAATCTATACAATTTGAAAATGTAAAAATCTCAAATTGTCAAAAAAATAAGATTTTAGCTTTCCAACGCTCCTTAAGCATGTAGTTAGGAGAGGGGGTTCCAGTTCAGGTGTCGTCCACGTCACTTGACCATGGTTCAAAATTACGTGGTCCGTCGCCAAAAGCCCTCGTGTAGCTGAACAGTGCGGCGTTAATATTCAATCAATCAATCAATTGACACAGAATATTTAAGAGTATTTAAAACATTTTATTATGAAGATGTTCCATGAGATTTTCGCTCTTTCCCTCCAAATTCTTCATTTTTATTTAAGCAAATAATACCACAATTTTATTTTAAAAACTTTCATCTATACATTGTATAAAATTTTTTAAATTTTATTTCCACCAGTACTTAGGTAGTAATCGGGTTCGAACCGAAATTTTTTTTCGTTCCGGGGTTTTAACCAAAAAAAAATTATAGGTTCATTTCCCCGGTTTTTTGTTCCGACAAAAAACGGTTTTGGTTCATGCCGAATAAATAATTTTTTTTTATATATTCTTATCTTAAATCATCTATAATTTTATTTCCCTTCACAATTAATTAAACCCCTTTACTACAATGTTTCGGTAAACTGAAACAGAAAAGTACTAGCGAACATCAAAACAGGAAATCGAGAAGCAATATACATGCAATGATGAGAATTATTTGGTTGGCGTTAAATTAGAAAATATCGATTAGCTTGTTACAGAGTAACAAAATGACTGAAGATATATCGATCCAAAATAAACCGATATTTTGCATCGATTCATTTCCTGTTTTGCGGTTTTGGGTTCAGTTCCGGTTCGAAGCCCTGATAGTAATTCATAGATCTAATTTTTGTTTTGAGAATATGTTTGCTCTAATTCTTTTAGGTTTGCAAGAAGAATTTTCTTTGTTTGTGGTTGTTGTCTTGTCCTTCCCGAATTGAAGGAAAGAAAGCTGCCAGAACCTGAGACATGTTGGACTTCTAAATGTACGCTTTCTTTGGGCCAACCTTGCCCACCAGAGTGATAGTAGAAAGCTCAGTTCCATTTAAATTTAAAGAGAAAACCCTGGGGAGGGCCCGGGGCCTCCCCCTCTTTTCCCCCCTTTCCCCCAACCTCACGAGAGGAGTTGCGGCTCGACGGCTATTTAGAGTACCCCCCATGCTGCAAACATCCATGTCTTCTGTGGTATTCGAGCCCAGGCCCTTTGGCATGGCAGTCAACGTCGCTAAGAATTTGGTTTAATTATATTTAACTGCATTGTTAGCTTTTTCATTGCAGGTGGACAATACCTCTTTAAAAACATTTCTGAAACGTTCTGTAGCTTCTTATCTTAGTTTTTAAGCTCAGGTTTAGATTTAGATAACATAGAAAGCTATCTACGAATATTGCTTTTGTATAAAGTTTTTTAAATTAGTTGGCCAATTACATATATGCCATTTTTTTCTACGTTATAGTACAGAATTATTAGAAAATAGGAGATCAAACAAGTTTATTTTATTTACTTGCATTATATATATATATATAACATTGCCATGAGCAGCATAACAAGCTATTGGTGATAGACTTCATAATTCTGAATCAACTGACAAGGATGTCATCCGAACCTGTACCTTCCATGTATTTCAAGTGGTTATGTTTGATTGAAATCGGGAATCGAACAACGATAACCAATAAACTCCCGTTTTACCTGTAATGTTTTCTTAGCTACAAAAATTTAAATATTGCATTAAGTTTTGTAGTTATCTGTAAAATAATTTACTGTCCTTTGTTTGGAACACCAATAATGTATTCATATGATATGTAAGGAAAGTTTTACATGATTGGTATTAAAAAAAAATGTTCGAAAAAATTGAATCTATACGATGATTGAATGTACGATATATTTTTACAAGTAACACAAGATATTTTACTACAGGTAACACTTTATTTACTAAAGCGTGATTTATTTCTTTTTTTTTCGATTTTTAAAATTTTAAATGAAAAATGGGTGCCAGAATTTATTCAAAAGATTACGTATCCACCATTGTTGTACATAAAAATAAAAAAATTTTTAAAATTTTATAAAATTCCCCCTTTTTTACGTGTATTTTTGAATTTTTAAAATCATTTTAAACTTATAATAAATTAATAAAGACTTTTCTAAATATTTTCAAATATTTTAAAATAAGGAAAAAAATATTAATTTGTTCTTATTTTTTTTGGGGTTTCGTTAATGCTTCAAAAAGAAATTCAAAATTTTTTCCAATGCTTTTGATTTTTAAATGCGTATTTTAAAATTTTTTAAAAACAAAATATGAATTTAGACACTCATCTTTAATTTTTCGCATTATCAAAAGGAAATTTTTTGTGTTAAATGTCCGGTGTTTAAAACAAGGAAAGTGGGTTTTATCGAACAAAATGAACTTTTTTATTAAGTTTTTAAAATAAAAAATTTTTTAAAAATTTTGCTGGGAAAAAAAAAAAGATTTTTAACATTTAAAATTCATTTTAAATAAATACGAAAAATTCTAATAAATTGAAAAAACAATTCTTAAAGATTAATTGAAAGAGTCTATGCAACCTGTGGACAGAAAGTTCGGTGAATGAATTTTTATTTCAAATACAGTATTGTACAGCATCAAATATACAATTTACTGTCCTTCAAAATAATCCCCATGGATGGTAATGCACTTTTGTTAACGAGTATATGAGTTCTGGAAACTCCGGTAAAACAGTTCTTTCGGTATGGCTTTCAGCTCGGCAGTCACGTTGCTTTGAATGTCGGTGATGTGTCCCTTCTGGGCTGACTTCAATCTGGGGAAGAGGAAGAAGTCTGCAGGTGCCAAATCAAGTGAATAAGGGGCTGATCAAGTGTCACAACTCCATTCGCGGCCAGGAACTGTCGTACAACCAAGGCGGTGTGTAGCCGGGCATTATGGTCCTTGCTTGACGTACTCAGGGTAAACGCGACGTATCCGTTGCATTAAACGCTTCAGAACTTCGGCATAGACAACAGCATTCAATGTGATACTCTCAGGGAGGAATTCCTTGTGAATGAGACCCTGAGAGTCAAAGAATGCGATGAGCATTGTCTTTATGGATAATCTTCCGAACGTACATTAGTTTTTTTTTTTTTGTTTGTTTGTTTGGCGACGACGGGAACGTTAAAACCATTCATAAACACTCTTTGATGTGATGGTTTCATCTTTATAAACTTCTTTGAGCATTTCGTAAGTTTTTTTTGTCGATTTTCCAAGTTTGAAACAAAACAACATGTTTATTATCTGATCCATTTTGTACACCGCGACAATCCACAATAAACCTTTCACGCTCGGCGTTAAACTAACAGAGAATAAACGCACTTGGAACCTTGCCAATAACAAACATGTTCAAACAGATATTGGCCTTCACCACGCGTGGCGTGTTGATATTCTACAAGTACAGCAGCGACCTCTACAGGCTCATTCACCGAACTTTCTGGCCCCAGGTTGTATATGATCAGGTTAACTGAAAACGAGTAGAACCAATGCCATCTTCAAGATGGCCTTGGTAGAGCCCGCAACGGCTCATATCCATAAGGAAAACATGCGTGTGATATGATCCATTAAAAATTAAGTTAAAATTTTTTAAGTTAAAAATCACCAAAACTTTTTATATTATTGACTTGAATCTAATTGTTTATAATTTCAGAAAAACTTCTCAACAATTACTAAGTTTGGGATTTAAATTTACTCCTCAAATCCACTTACACAAAAATCTCAACCTCTAAAAAAGTTTTGCTACCGAAAATTTATTATTAATTCCAAGTTTAAAAAATAACTCAAATTAACCCCCTGCCCCGGAGTTGGTTTCCGTAAAGCCTGTTCTTGTGGATCTCTACCAGAACATTTGAAATATGTTTACCAAATTTCATGCTCTAATATTTCAAAAATGGGAATTTTTATGTATAACGCCCCTATAACATCCCTTGAGTATGTGAGTGAATCGTTTTGCTCCTATATATATCTATATATTAATAGAGAGAGCAGAGCTTCTCAAACTTTCAATATTTTTACCCAATATTTTAGCATTATTTTCGTTGCGCCCCCCTCCCCTTCCCATATAATATATGTGCATTGAATTCAGTAATACCATAATTTGACGCTAAAGCTACAATACGACTGAAACCTTTCAAGTGCCACCCGAGTATATAAACGCCTCCCTCAGCCAAAGCACCAATAGCCCCTTACGTATATATATATATATATCTTTCCGCGAAGCATGATCTTTTCTGTGCCCTACTATCCATAACAATATTCCGAAGGCTTTCGAATGCAATGAAAGGACCTTGACAGTGTTTGCGAAGGATTTACTTATTAATTCCCCCCTTTTCTTCCTTCCTCTCTCTACCAAAACATCACATACGAGTGCCTACGTGTAAAACATTGGCATTGGGAAGCGAATAGCGTAACTTTAAATCGGCAGTTAAGGGATTAATTATAAATCGAACAAATTGTCAAGGTAAGTTTTATAGTTTCTGCATATAATTTTATATATGACAAGCACTTGGGGTCATTAATAATTATTAAACTTGTTCTTTTAACTTAGTATTGTTAAATTAATTATCAAATACATTATATGCAGCATTGATACGTACATTTATAAATGTATTATATCAGTGTGAATGTGTATTTTACTTTTTATTATGTCAGAATGTGTTTTTTTTTTTTTTTAGTAAATGAATAATTTTTAAAAAAATATAATCATTTGTTTTTTTACTTTTTAATATGCTTGCGCCCCTCTCGTAGAGTTATTACGGTCCCTAGGGAAGGCGCGCCCCACATTTTGAGAAACGCTGATATATATAGAGAGAAAATTTTTTTAAAAATGGGGAGAATAAGAAAAAGGGAAGGGGAGAGATTGATTTGTACTAAATTTCTCTAGAAAAACAAACTGCTGAAGAATAAATTTCAATTTAATTTAATTTGATCATTATTTTTCATTTGGATTGAAACAAATTTTATTTGAAATCTTAAAGGAAAGAAATTCATTTTGCTTAACTTATTTTCTATTTATCGTATTGGAAAGGATTGAAGCATTTGAATCCACAATAATATCTGTCTTCAGTTTTTATGTTGCTGACTTAGTGTTCCGACTTGACAGAAAAGATTTTGTGTCACCTTCTTAGTAAGCTCTGATAGTGATTTTTCCCAAGAGTGAAGCATAATTTTTCCATGTATAGAAAGTTCAATAGTATGTTAAGTTTGAAAATTTTAGCAGAGCTTGAAATTATTGGAAATAATATTTTTGAAACAGGTTTCACAACAAGCAATATCTTAAAAAATAATTAATTAATCCAAAAGTTTATGTGATTTACTAACTAAAAGCTTAAGGTGTAACAATTTCAAATGTATTTTAATATTAAAAAACAAGCAATGCACAGAGATTACAGTAATAAAAGTAGAGGAAACTTATAATTCATGAACCTGTATTTTATGTGGTATTTTTTTAAGGAAGAGAAGGCTTTTAATATTTTTATAAATAATATCCCAGAATTTGTGTTTGAAAGAACCTGAACGTGTTGTGAAATTTAGTACAATCAGATACCATTTTTTTCGTATTCGTCTTCCATATAAAATAGTACACAGAAATAACGTTTTAAATCATTAGATAGTGACTGAAATATTATAGAAACAAGTCTGTTGTTGTTACTTATGCCACCTGATTGGTGGCAGATCCAGGCCCACGAAATTCATCGTGGAACAAGGGCTAGCAGTACACCTGTCGTTATCCGCAACTTTGAGAACCATACAGGTGACAGTAGAAATTTTGGTTTGGTTCCCCACCCCAAATCAGAGAGGTAACATCCTGAAGGGTGGTCAGAAACCTCCCATCTCTTTTCCCCTAACCTCACGAGAGGTCTTGCAGCTCGACTGCTATTTAGAATACCGCAAAGATCTCCTCCGGGATTCGAACCCAGGCCCTATGGCACAGCAGTCAGCGTCACTAACCACTATACCGGATGGGCGGATGAAACAAATCTAAAAAATGTAAATAAAATTATTCAAGCTAATATTAAATCTTATGATTAAATATATACTCAACAAATTTGACGTACATTGAAGTAAAAAAGGTGTTTGAGAAGAACAGAGAGCAAAAATGATCAAATTCTTTCTCTTAGCAAAACCGTTATTGAATAATCTACAGCTTACAAAACTTCCATCGTAAGTTCGGTAAA